>CM050417.1:30970631-31025631 GCA_027564155.1 Gymnocypris eckloni scoliostomus
CCTATACACAACTGACCTACAGGCAGCTTTGACTATACATATGCTATATGTAAAAGTGGTTACCTATACATAAACTAAAAAAGTAAAATAAAATACAAACTGTACAACTGTGCAGATGACTTCAAATACTGTACATGTGCAAAAAGAGAGACATTCAAGCAGCTGGCTGGGGAACAGTGTAAGGTGATTGTGGTGCATGAGCCAGTAAACATACATACATTACAGTCATATATTTCAATCAGTCTTTTGTGGGATTATGGACACACAATGGTGTGTGAAAGTGTCTAGTGCATGTAGAGGAGAGTGTGTTGCTACAGGTGGCTGTACAACAATGTATTGTTGGCTATTGCTACAAATATGACTGCTTTTGTGCTGCAGGGACACATATGTCTTGTGTTACAACTATGCTAGGGCAGGAAAATAATTAAATATCAATATATATCGCAATATAATTTTTGGGGGGATACATATACATCAATGATATTTCATATTTTGGCTTTCATCAATATTTATGTTCGTCAATCTTCGAAGAAAAAAAATTTAATCTACAATTAGTGTGGGAAGTTTCTGAAATGAGAATGACCTTATATATGTGTACACACACTCACACACACACGCGCACACACACACGCACACACACGCACACACACTCACGCACACACACACACTCACTCTCACACACGCACACACTCTCACACACACACACACTCACACACACACACACACACCTCACACACACTCACACACACACACACACACCACACACACACACACACACACACACACACACACTCTCACAGACTCTCTCACACACACAAACACACACTCACACACACTCTCTCTCTCTCACACTCACACACACACACACACACACACACACACACACACACACACACACTCTCACACACACACACACACACACACACACACTGTCTCTCTCTCACACTCAAACACGCACACATATATGTATATACAGTGGTGGCCAAAATTGTTAAAACACGTGGCATATTTAACGGGTTTCAGTTGTTTGTGAAGACTTGGCCATTACAATACCCCTAAAACAAACTATTGCCAGAACTACCCGTGATGGACGTAATCTACTGGAGCATTAAATATTTATGTTCGTCAATCTTCGAAGAAAAAAAATTTAATCTACAATTAGTGTGGGAAGTTTCTGAAATGAGAATGACCTTATATATGTGTACTCACACAGACACACACACACACACACTCACGCACACTAACTCTCACACACACACTCACACACGCACACACTCTCTCACACACACACGCTCTCTCACACACACACTCACTCACTCTCACACACACACACACTCTCACACACACACTCACACACACGCACACACACACTCCCTCACACACACACACACTCTCTCACACACACACACTCTCACACTCACACACACTGTCTCTCTCTCACACACACACACACTCTCACACTCACACACACACACTGTCTCTCTCTCTCACACTCAAACACGCACACATATATGTATATACAGTGGTGGCCAAAATTGTTAAAACACGTGGCATATTTAACGGGTTTCAGTTGTTTGTGTAGACTTGGCCATTACAATACCCCTAAAACAAACTATTGCCAGAACTACCCGTGATGGACGTAATCTACTGGAGCATAAATAAATGCAGGACTGGCACCTCAACCCCATTTCCCAGTTGGAAAATAAACTGGACAGCCATTGTACATAGGCTTAAGCTGAGAAGACACGGGATCGATCACATTAATGTTGAAGTCCTCAGGAAATATATCATCTCTATACTAGAGAGATGCACTGCTGTGATCACTGCAACAGATGGACATACCAAGTATTACAGTTAAGAGTGGATCAAAACAATATTACACACTTCATCTGATATCTGCTGTGCTCAGAGCAATCATGTTTCATGGACATTATGAAGTCATGTTTTGGAGGCAAAAACCACCACTGTATATGTGTGTTTGATATGAGAAAGAGTTGTTTATGTGAGCACTGACACCTCTGGTTCACTATGTAGTGCACTTGTGGCGGTACAGAGGAGGATATCCAGCTCTGACTGAAGTCATGAACAAACTGAAGAATAACAAGGTAAAGCAGTATCAGTATTACACAGCACTTTATGGGTTATGAATAAATATACACAAAAAATTCAGTACACTCATATTTACTGTAGTCTGCATGTGAGTGTAAAGTCTTGGCATTGAAATAGTTGATTATTAATGAAGAATAGATATAGTTTAATAGCTATGATACTCCTGAGACATTAGAGCAGTTTATGAAATAAATCAATTTAATTTGCATGCGTGTGTGAAAATATTCAGATGCATCCCCTTTTGTAACTGATAAACTGTTCAAAAGCAACACATTTAATTACATTTACATATAATTTTTCTCAGTAATTGTATTTTTGTAATTACATTGTTATTGTCAGATGTAACTAGTTACTCCCCAGCACTGTTGATGGATACAGTCGTATCAGATGTGGCGCAAGAGATTATACATCAAATAAAATACATAAAATCAGTCACTAAATGAACAAATAAACTCTTACAAAGCAAAACCAAACACTCTCCTTCGACCCATGAACATTTCTCTCAGTCTGAAGCATCGGTCATCAAATCAGCACATGCTGTTGTGAATAATTAAGCGTAGCTCTTCTCATAGGATAAGAACGTGCAGTCTCATGAATAATTTAATATGCACCGACTCGCACTATAGTCCTTTGAACGTTAATTTCGTGAGTGCGCCGATTACATAAATGCGTCTTATGTTTGCGCGAATCATTCGTGATCCGTCTGCAGAAGAAGTGAGTTTAAGTGTATTTATGAATCTTTGCAAACCGGTTTTTCCTAATAATGTGCTAGTTTCGCGGCTGAAGTTTAGTGTGCTCTATAGATGTACATACCTAGATGCCTCATTATGGGCTGTTCCTATGGGCCGCGAATTGTTAGCCATTGTCAATTTTCGGAACGGTCTGCGAATTGCGCATTAATGTGCGTCAACAACAGCAAGTTATATATTTGAATATGCATTGATTATTATGGTGAATGCGAGATCTGGTGCGGTTGATTAGGGATCTACACATATCTATGTCTAAGAGGGGGCGGAGTCAGCAGAGCTCATTAGCATTTAAAGCAAAATGGACTAGGTCAGTGAGCTGATTTTGACAGGGTTATGAAGGTGTTTTTTACACTACCATTGAGAATTAACCAAAGTATGTTATAGACTGGTCATTAATCATATCGCAGGAGTTCTTGGAGTACCGGAAGGAGAGGGGGAAGATGCTGCTGTCCCGCAGGAACCAGCTGCTGCTGGAGTTCAGCTTCTGGAACGAGCCGGTGCCCCGAGACGGACCCAACATCTACGAGCTGCGCTCCTACCAGCTCAGAGTGAGTCTACACCACATCAGATCATGTGTGTAATGTGTTTTGAGTGGTGAGTTTGGGAACATACCAATCTCTTAACAATGACACACTCTTCGTTGCGTATCCTTATAATACCAGCAGAATCAAACTGAGTGTTAAATGCCACTGGTCACTCAAAAGATTAAATTAATCAAGACTTGTCTTGTTTCTTGCAGCCTGGGACTATGATTGAATGGGGCAACTATTGGTAAGAGTGCAAACAACACTTGGACATTTGAATTAAATGTATGTTTACAGCTCAAAGCACAGTTTAAATAATTGAAATGAAGTGTTTTACATGCATGCACTGCTGTAAGGTACTGTATTCGAGCTCATTATTGAATGCTAAAAAAACATGTCAAAATGTAAAGTTTATATCATTTATTTAATGCTGAAGACAAGTGTTGTTGTTGCTGCAGATCTCACAAATATAGAAGTGTTGCGATCTTTAAGTCCTCATGGGAATGATTTTCAGAAATCATTATACTGTGATCATGTTTTGTCACGCCGCTGCTGAGAATTATGGGAAATGTAGTTTTGTCTCTTGGTTAATCATCTAAATGAGTAGATTTGACTTTAACTGATTTTCACTAATTTGTGATTCGCTAATATATCGCTTCACTCTTCCAGTAGCTCAGTGCTAGCGACGGAAAGAGCTTCAGAAAGCTTGAATGCAAGTCAGTTTAGATTAAAGCCAAGTGCATAGATGTTCATTTGATTCCTGGTTGGTCTAGGCTTTTCCTCAGTGATTGGTCTCACTCTTGGTGTGCACAGGCCTTTATAAAGCGCTGTGATTCTTGTGTGATGTTCCTCAGGGCGAGAGCTATCAGCTACCGGCAGCACAACCGCGAAGCGGTCGGAGGCTTCTTCTCTCAGATCGGAAACCTCTACATGGTGCATCATCTCTGGGGTGAGAATGAACACATGCCACCGGACAGAGACACTTCATCAAGTCATGTGTACTTCGAAGCAGCTTCGCATTAATACACAGGAAAATCAATATTCAGATACGAGACCAATCCAAGACAGTAGTGTCCAGATTTGTTTAGTTCTCGTCCTACAGAGTCAGCGGCATCTCTCGTGTGTCTACAGCATGTGTAGATGTGTTTATTATTAGATGTTGGGAAGCTTGACACAGGTATATTTGTAGCAATAGACAACAATACATTGTATGGGTCACAATTATGCATTTTTATTTTATGCCAAACATCATTAGGATATTAAGATCATGTTACATGAAGATATTTTGTGCATCTCCTACCGTAAATATATAAAAACTTAGTAATATGCATTGCTAAGAGCTTCATTTGAACAACTTTAAAGGTGATTTTCTCAATATTTAGATTTTTTTGCACCTCAGATTCCAGATTTTCAAATATTGTCCAAAACATACATCAATGTAAATATTATTTATTCAGCTTTCAGATGATGCATACATCTAAATTATATTTAAAAAAAATGACCCTAATGACTGGTTTTGTGCTCTAAGGTCACATATGGGAAATAGTCTTCAGTCAGTTTTTGGTGGATAAGCAGAGCATGCACTTATTTTCTGCTAGATTGCTTAGAAATCAAACAGTAATTGGCACCTCTGATTTATATAGTTTTGTCCATGTGTTTCAGCGTATAAGGACCTTCAGTCCAGAGAGGACACGAGGAACGCCGCCTGGCAGCACGATGGCTGGGATGAAGCCGTCTATTACACCGGTAAACCCTAACAATCGTTATAATCACTGCCATCAGTTACACACTCAGTTCACTTCTGACCATTTCCAGAAGCTTTCTCTGGTCTGATAATATAAGCCATCTTTGTTTAGAAGTCAGTGATCTGCATGCATTTACAGTTAGGTCCATATGTATTTGGACACTGACAAAATTGTCATACTTTTGGCTCTGTATGCCACCAGAATAGAGTTAAAATCAAACAATCAAGATGAAGTTGAAGTCTGCACTTTAAGCACGTATTCAGTATATAACTGCAACTTGAATATGTTTTGGTCAGCAGCTAAAATAATACAAAATTGTGCATGTGGGAAAATATGTATAGACAAGAGCAGTTTAACATTACTTTTGTGCTCTAAAACAGCATGAAGAGTCAGATTCAGTGTCAGTATTATTATTTGTTGTTTTCAGTGCCGCTCATCCAGCACATGGAGTCCAGGATAATGATCCCGCTCAAAGCGTCCGCGCTCCAGTAATGCATCCATCGCTATCATTACGTCTCGTCCCCATGAGCTCCAGACCACGACATCGGATACTTTCACTGCCGTGATGCCAACCCACGCCACATACAACTCGCTCTGACCATAGAAACTGTCTAAAAGTTGCACCAAATTGAATTTGCAGGAATGAAGGCAGTGACCGTTTTGAGGAGACATATCTGAAATCTGCTGGTTATGTGAATCTGTATATTGCTAGGCTTGGGAAAAACAGCCATGAAACATTAAATCAAGTTTCGTTGGAATATGTAAAGCATGTAAAAGAAAGTGCATTGAATTACCTGAACCCTTTTTAGTCAAGTGGGCGATACATCTTTGATTCATCATGTTTCAAAACAAACAGCATATGTTCATGCAGAAGTACAAACAAACATTTACATTTCACCCTGCTGAGAAAGCACAGTAAATGTGCTCGAGTGCTGTAATCAATTCATGTATTTATTGCATATTTATAAGCTGTAACTATAAACCCCACATGGAGAGGATTTCATGTTTTTCTAAACATAAATTAAGGCAACATCGGCAGATTTTTTGAGTTTTCTCAACATATTTTTTTCAGTTCTCAACTTTTTGCTGCATGAAGTTGAGAGAACTCAAAAATCAGTACTTTTACAGTATGCATATCCAGATCAAATCCGTGAAACTGGAGCTGGACGAGCCTCACTGGGGACAGAGTGTGTGCATAAAAATGTTTTTATTTAGTTGCTGTATTTTTATTCTGTTTCTACATAGACTTGCTTGTTAAATGCCTTTTTTTGTGTGTTGTCTGCATTTTCTGGATGGCGTCGCTCGCTGACAGACTGATTTAATTTTGTGTGTGATCGCAGCATGCTCAGTGATCCGACGGGGAATTAACAATATGTTTCAAATAAATCATAAATGATCATACTACCACATCGTGTCATGTTTACATGGATGAAAGACACACAACAGCTGTTGCTTTTTTATTACTTAACCAATATTAGAAATGCTCTTTCAAATATGCATCCTGAAGTGGACAGTTAATAGCTTAAAAATAAAAACTATTAAAGCATAATATAGTGTTCTCTCTGGCCACCAAACATGATTCAAGATTAACACCAGCACTCACACATTATCAACATCTCTCCTCACAGGCATCTTCCCCACTGCATTCAAGCAGGCTCGGTAACCCCACTGCTCAAAAACCTACATTAAACACTTCTCGTACAGAAAACTACAGACCTGTCTCTCTCTCCTTCCATTCATTGCCAAAACACTCGAACGAGTTGTTTTAAACCAGCTATCCTCTTTTCTCTCTTCAGCTGAGAACACACTACATGACTGTCAGGACAATAATGAATGTAATTTGGTCTTGACGATGGATCGTGTCCAGTTGGACCGGGGGCCTGTCTCATAAAACAAGTTTACCAAATAAGCCAGGCTTATTATAGTTAGTCTGAATTATTTTTGAATCAAATCAATTCAAGTGACAAACCAGACAAACTAAAATAAACCTGGCTTATTTAGTAAACTTGTTTAAAGAAACATGCCCCTGGTCTTTTCCGGGTGGGCTCAGTCACTGTTTGCAGTTGGCAAAAAAAAAAACAAGCATAGTATTTCGTTTCTAAAGATAATCTTGGAATTAAAGAATCAGTCATTTTCACAAATATATATTTTTTTAAATAAATTTAATATTTGCGATAGATGCCACCGATTGCATATGCTTTCAAACGTCAATCAGCTTCATTTTGTAATTGTGTTATTACTTGTCTTTCTTTTATTTCATAAATTATTTTTGCAATGCTGGTTGCGCCGCAATGTTCTGTCACTTGATCTTTTTATTTTGGTGCATCAGTCTGTTAAGTTACTTAGTCTTCCGATGAATGTAAAAGAAAAGGTAAAAATAAAACTGTTTTTGAGAGTGCGGAGCATAATATTGCAAGTTAAATGGTTTTAGACTCTTTGTGAAAAGTAAAATAGCCTAAATTTATGTCAGTGATTTCTCTCATTTTAAAGATATTATCAAGAATAATTGTATTTAAATCTGCAGTATAATAGTTCTCAGCTCCACATACACAGGAACTCAAACCAACTACATATATGGCTCAAACTCCCATCTTCTCCTTCTGTCCCCTACCTGAGCCAGAAGTATCCAAACTTCTCCTCTCCAGCCATCCTACATCATGTCCTCTAGACCCAATCCCCTCGCACCTTCTCCAAGCAATCTCTCCCACACTTTTACAGCACACACACATTACCAACACCTCTCTCCTCACAGGCATCTTCCCCACTGCATTCAAGCAGGCTCGGGTAACCCTACTGCTCAAAAAACCTACATTAAACACTTCTCTTATAGAAAACTACAGACCTGTCTCTCTCCTTCCATTCATAGCCAAAACACTCGAACGAGTTGTTTTAAACCAGCTATTCTCTTTTCTTTCATAGAATAACCTACTGGATGCTAACCAATCAGGTTTAAGGAGTGGCCATTCAACTGAGGCTGCGCTACTCTCAGTCACTGAAGCCCTGCGAATTGCAAAAGCTGACTCCAAATCATCAGTCCTCATTCTGCTGGATCCGTCTGCCGCTTTTGACACTGTCAATCATCAGATCCTCCTGTCCACCCTCTCATCACTGGACATCACTGGGATTCCACTTCGCTGGTTTGAATCCTATCTAACCGGTCGGTCTTTCAAGGTGGCCTGGGGAGGGGAGGATTCCACAGAACATCAACTGGTCACTGGGGTTCCCCAGGGCTCGGTTCTAGGACCCCTCCTCTTCTCCACATACACTACATCACTGAGTCCCATCATATAGGCGCATGGCTTCTCCTACCATTGCTACATTGATGACACACAGCTCTATCTCTCTTTCCAACCAGATGATCCAACGGCAGCTGCACGGATCTCAGGCTCATCTCGGCATGGATGAAATAACATCACCTACAGCTCAACCTGGCAAAGACTGAGCTTCTTGTCCTCCCTGCCACTCCAACTCTACGGCATGATTTCACGATTCAGTTAGGTTCATCAACAATTATCCCATCAGCTTCGGTCAGAAATCTTGGTGTAATCTTCGATGACCAGCTGACTTTCAAGAGCACATTGCAAAGATTGCTCGATCTTGCAGGTTTGCATTACACAACATCAGAAAGATCAGGCCCTTTCTGACAGAGCATGCTGCACAACTTCTTGTCCAGGACCTTGTCATTTCTAGACTAGACCTACTGCAATGCTCTTCTGGCTGGACTTCCATCAAACACAATCAAACCTCTACAAATGATTCAGAATGCAGCGGCACGACTGGTCTTCAACGAGCCCAAAAGAGCCCATGTTACACTTCTCTTTGTCTCCTTGAACTGGCTACCAGTTGCAGCTCGCATCCAGTTCAAGACACTGATGATTGCATATAGAACAACCACAGACTCAGCATCCTCCTACTTCCACTCACTATTACGAATCTACATCCCCTCCAGAAGCCCCGCCTACTTCCACTCACTATTACAAATCTACATCCCTTCCAGAAGCCCCGCCTACTTCCACTCACTTATAACAATCTACATCCCCTCCAGAAGCCCCTCCTACTTCCACTCACTATTACGAATCTACATCCCCTCCAGAAGTCTGAGATTTGCTAGTGAGCGACGCCTCGTGGTACCATCACAGAGAGGCTCAAAATCACTCTCCAGAACATTCTCGTTCACCGTTCCTGGCTGGTGGAATGATCCCCCCCATCTGGAGCACTGGATCCCAGTCAATCTTCAAGCAACAACTGAAAACTCATCTCTTTCATCATCACTTCATCTTAAAAAAAAAAAAAAAAAAAAAACTTTTGCTTTCTTTACTTAACCTCTCCCTATCTAGCTACTTTTGCTCTGAACAATGCCTGAAACTTTGTATTACTAGCACTTCATGTGTCTATTTGCCTCTTTATAATTAATCGCTTATTGTATTCCTCAATTATAAGTCACTTTGGATAAAAGCGCCTGCTAAATGAATAATTGTAAATAACAAAAGTTAAGAAAAAATAAGCCTATCTATAGACAACAGGCTAATTATTTTAACTAAACTTTTAACTAAAGAATATTTACTTCATAACAAATAAGCTATTCTTCATAACGAATTTTCTTAAGGAATATACATTACAATTGTCATTAAAAAAAAAATCACAAATATGACACGAACATTTTTATTTTATATACACAGTTTAATTAGGTCTAAATATTTCTGTCAAATGGAAATTACAACGCCAATATGTACATTTAAAGTCATTATCGGTCGATTCCGATATCAGTCCGATAATATCATGCATCCCTACAGTAATGTTTATTTAGTTTAGACCAGTAACTCGGAAACTGTAATGAAAGAAAATAAGCCACCGTTTTTAATCAGAACCAAATAATTGTTAATCCCTTTCACACATACATGAGATAATGAATATATTATTACTTGACTAAACGTTTAAAAACAGCATATTTAAGGAAATTAAACATAGGTGTCTGAAAAGACATAATACAATGTGTCTACTCACGCAATAATTCAAAGAAGAAACAAACAAAGCACCAAGAAAAAAAAAACAGCACTGACACAGCAGGATTTTTTTTTTCTGCCGCACAGTATATACAGCATTATATTATATATATATATATATAGATACACACACAATATTGTACTCACTGCTGGAGGACAGGCCTCCAGGTCCGTGGCTCCGTCTCCAATCATCACTATGTTCTGGAAGCCATACTGCTCCTTCAGCATGCTGATAACTATGCCCTTCCCGCCGGTCTTTGCCGTGGGCTGAGACTCATCGAAGCCGGCGTACTCTCCTGACGGACACAGCACACACGCGTCAGTCGCTAGCTAGCACCAGCGGCCCGGGAGCCAGCAGCAGCTCTTAACGTTGAAGAAGAACTTGAGACGGTTTGCATAGACGTGATGGAGAGGAATGTTGAGCTGCGACGCCACATGTTCAACGATGCAGCGGAAACCGCCCGAGATGAGGAACACCTTTACGCTACGCTGCTGAAGCTTCTCCACCAGCTCCCTGAGCAGCCAAACGATCATAATAATCTCCACAAACATGTGGATACACTCTATAAAGTCTACAGTATGTGTTAGTGTATAATGTGTAAATAGTCTTAATTGTAGTTAGTGTAGACAGAGTATGTAATGTGTATATAATTTGCATTGTGTATTTAGTGTATACATTACATTGTGTTTATAGTTTAAAGATTTATTCTCACACATTCTGCATATTTTAGAGTGGTCTTTTATTGTGGCCAGCTGTGCAATAATGTGTGGCACACCTGTGCAATAATCATGCTGTCTATGCTACACCTGTGAGGTGAATGGATTATCTCGTTCACTTACACAGATTTGTGAACAATATTTGAGAGAAATAGGACTTTTGTGTCCATAGAAAAAGTCTTAGATCTTGGAGTTCAGCTCAAGAAAAATGGGGGCAAAAACAAAAGTGTTGCGTTTATAATTTAGTTCAGTGTATATATATGAATTATGGCTGTCAATCGATAATGTTTTTTAGTCACGATTAATCGCATTATTGTTGTGAGTTGACTCGCGATTAAATCACACATTTGTATTTGTTCTAAATGTACCTTAAACCTTTAATACTCTAATCAAATATGCCTATATTATTGCATTTGTTTGCCTCTCTGTGCACACAATGTATTTTGATGCAGCTAAATTCTCAATAAAACTGTTTGCATTTATATATTTTATTGTTTATTTTACTATTCTGTTGTCAGACAAGGGGATGGATATGCAATAGTGGCTGAAACACGACCATTAAGATTATTCCAAGATATTAATCTGAACAAAAATGCTGATAAGGTGAATAATGCTGAGAGAGAGAGAGAGAGAGAGAGAGAGAGAGAGAGAGAGAGAGAGAGAGAGAGAGAGAGAGATTGAAATCACCTTTATTTACAACATATAGGTAAAGCCATACTGTGTTACAACTGCAATATACATTTCACAATCTTCAGTCTCTATTACAAAACCCTTAATAAATAATAAAAATAAGACCAACAAACAAACTTCAATAAATACAATAATCAATGACCCAACCCAATATCATGACAAAATAACTTTAAAAGCCAACACCAAATCATCATTTTCATTGACTTCACATAACACTCCATTTATGGCCCAAGTATTCACAAAATTGGTAAACACCCAACAAGTTTATAATATCCATGTTCTATCCTGAGTCTCGATGCTACTAAACCAAAGAACATCAACAAGGGATCTAGTGTATCTTTACTAAGCATCTTATTTTTCCTTGTTTTCCAGATAGCAAGTTTAGCAGTTCCAAACAGGAAATTTAATAAACCAAAACATTTTTTGTCCAACTAAGTATTTTGGCCCCAAAATAAACAATTGATGAGAAAAATCTTCACCTAAAAGTGATACCCAACGTGATAAAAAGAAAACAAATTACTCAACCGTACACATTGTACAAAAGATGAAAAATTGTTTCATTTTCAGTGCAAAAGACAACCCACCCTACATTTGGATTGAGGTGCACCACATGTCTGTTCGTGGCTATCGCACCATGTACAATCCTCCACTGTAAGTCACCAGTCCGTTTATCGATTGGACGCTTGTAAAGTGACCGCCAGCTACCTTTGGGGAGATGTCCATTCCAAGAAAATCAATCCATTTTGATGACATTACTCCAGATAGAAGATGTTAGTCACTTTCACACAAGTCACATACAGAGCCTTTTTGCTAGCAGACTCAAAATTGTCCAACTGAGGTGTTTTAAAGGACAATATAAGATGTTCCTCTTCATGCCAATCCTTGAGTCAGCAGTTATCATCAAGGATGGAAAATCGTAATCGCACCCAATCATCCATTCTTTTATATAATTAGAATTGTTGATGAAGAGTCGTTGATCAAAATTCAGCTCTCCAAGCAATTCATCAGTAACCTGTTTCAGGAGCCGGATAGATTTGATCCCAGTTCTCTCACCCAGAGTCTCCAAACTTATGCTTAAAATGTGACCAAGTTTCACGCATCCAGCAGCTATTAGCAAATGACAGATTGGCAGAGCATAACTGTCTAGAAGGTAGAAAGGGATTCTGGAACAATGGCTCTTCCATCAGCCAAAAGCCAGCACATATGCCAGCAGGTCTCGATACAGAAACAACTTTCCAGGCTTCCATCATAGATCTATAAAAAGGTGTCAAGTCTGTTAAAGCGGTTTCATTCAATGTCATTAAAATTTATTTTGATGCAGCTAAATTCTCAATAAAACTGTTTGCATTTATATATTCAATTGTTTATTTTACTATTCTGTTGTCAGACAAGGGGATGGATATGCAATAGTGGCTGAAACACGACCATTAAGATTATTCCAAGATATTAATCTGAACAAAAATGCTGATAAGGTGAATAATGCTGAGAGAGAGAGAGAGAGAGAGAGAGAGAGAGAGAGAGAGAGAGAGAGAGAGAGAGAGAGAGAGAGAGAGAGAGAGAGAGAGAGAGAAAGAGAGAGAGAGAGAGAGAGAGAGAGAGAGAGAGAGAGAGCAGCAATTCTCAGAAACTAAATAAGGTTTGGGTGCTTTTTGAAGGGAAAAAGTAACTAAAGGGGTCTGCAATGTTTCTAAGTTGGCAACACTGTGCATCTGCATTTCACCAACTACAGGTTGAGCCACGGATCAAACAGAAAATGCGCACTGCCTTAATCGCTTAATCACTCTCCAGAACATTCTCTTTCACCGTTCCTGGCCGGTGGAATGATCTTCCCACCCCCATCCGGAATACTGAATC
This sequence comes from Gymnocypris eckloni scoliostomus, assembly GCA_027564155.1. Classification (NCBI taxonomy): domain Eukaryota; kingdom Metazoa; phylum Chordata; class Actinopteri; order Cypriniformes; family Cyprinidae; genus Gymnocypris; species Gymnocypris eckloni. The sequence continues at coordinate 30,984,023 of CM050417.1, forward strand.
CCTGTCAATTTTCAAGCAACAACTGAAAACTCATCTCTTTCAACTACTTGACTACATAAAAAAAAAAAAAAAAAAAAAATTGAACTTTCACTTTTTCAAAATCTTCATCTTTCTCTTTAACTTTCTCTCCTTCCCTTGCTAGCATGTACTTATTTGAACAATGCCTGAGACTTGGTGTTATTGGCACTTCCTCTGTATGTTTGCCTCTTCAAGATTAATCGCTTTATGTACTCCCAATTGTAAGTCGCTTTGGATAAAAGCGTCTGCTAAATGACTAAATGTAAATGTAATATGGAGCTCACAACGCCTAGTGTAACCTCATTTGCATATCACATTAATGCATATTACCATCATGTTTAACACGGTACAAGACGTTAAGGACATATGAGATGCCATTTGTGCCACATTGATTTTCTATAGCCAAAATCATCCAGAATGTTTTAGAATATATCAAAATATCCATAAAAACAAATATACTTGACCTCATTCTGTCCACTGATCAAATAGTATTTTGATTGTTTTAAACAACTCAAATCAAATCTAAGTAGTGGTATTTGTCATAATGTTATTGTTATTTAGCCCTTGGTTCACTTCTGGGACTGCTTACATGTTTTATACTCTTGAACAACAACCCGCTTGGTCATACGGACCGTTCTCATTTCAGACACCATCATTCAGGTGAAAAGTTGAACTGGAAAATGCATTCCAGCATTTATTATTTGGTAACACCTAATATAAATATTGCTACTTAAAAAAAAAAAGCACCATAATGTTTGCATTATTTTTTCTAAACCTAATAACTGCCTGTTTGAATAAATCTAATTTGGCCAACAATATCTAAAATTGTGTGAAAGCTTAAGACTGTTACTTGCTTTATGAAGTTAGTAGCTACTTTCAGGCGAATGTGGTTCCTCGTCACATGATCAATGTCACGGTCATTAGATTAGTCATCTAAAAATAATGCAGAATCTGAAATATGTGTTGTGCAGCACAGGTCTAAGTATGATGGGATATTCTCTATGCTGAGGATTTGTTGGCCATAGAAACAGACAGATGTACTGCTACACCATCTGGACAGAAGTATTGGAACACACCTGTTAATTATTGAATTCAGGTGTTTGAAGCAGACCCATCGCCACAGGTGTGTAAAATCAAGTCTGAATTAATACACATACTGTATCTGACAAAACCTGTCGTTCAGAAGAGCTCAGGGAATTAAAGTGAGGTACTGCGATGGGATGCACACTTTGCAATAAGTCAGTTTGTTTGTTTAGGAACAGTAGAATCTCAATGTGTATTTAGAAAGCAGTGTCCCTGCTGGTGTAATGGTCAGAAGTGCCAATACTTCTGTCCATATAATGTTTAGAAACACGAGGGTATTGTTTTATGTTATCTTTCAGCACATCTCATTCACAATCACATTGATGACTATTAAACTAAAATTTTTACTTAAAATACACAACATAAAAACAAAATACAATCTCATTGAGACCAATAACAAACAGCAGCAATGAAGCTTCACACACGTCAGTGGTTCAGTTTTTTAGCCCTCAGTTTCTCCAGCGTCTTCTGCAAAAGATAAAGAGCACATAACACATTTCATGATGTCTATATCTGTTTACAACACGAGGATCCTGCTCTGTTATAATTCAGCCCACAAGCAAAGAAATAAAAGATCCTGATGAGGCACATGTGAGTGTCTGTCTCTGTGTGAGTCTCTGTGAGTGAGTGAGTCTCTGTGAGTGAGTGAGTGAGTGAGTGAGTGAGTGAGTGAGTGAGTGAGTGAGAGAGAGAGAGAGAGAGAGTGTGAGTGTGTGTGTGTGTGTGTGTGTGATAGAGTGTGTGAGAGAGTGAGTGTGTGTGTGTGTGTGTGTGTGTGTGTGTGTGAGTGAGAGTGAGAGAGTGTGTGTGTGTGTGTGTGTGTGAGAGAGAGAGTGTGAGAGGTGGAGTGAGGAGAGTGTGTGTGAGAGAGAGAGAGAGTGTGTGAGAGAGAGAGTGTGTGTGAGAGAGAGTGTGTGTGAGAGAGAGAGGAGTGAGTGAGAGAGAGGAGTGAGTGAGGTGAGTGAGTGTGAGAGAGTGTGTGAGAGAAAGTGAGAGAGAGCATGTGTGTGAGAGAGAGTGTGTGTGTGTGTGTGTGTGTGTGTGTGTGTGTGTGTGTGTGTGTGAGAGAGTGAGAGAGAGACTCAGTCAGAGCACACACACACACGAGATCAGTCAGAGCACACACTCACACACACGAGATCAGTTAGAGCACACACACACACACGAGATCAGTTAGAGCACACACACACACCAAAGCCTCCATCATCACCTGTGCTCAGAGTCACTTCGGCGAGGACGCTGCTCTGATCAAACACCTGAGACGAACCCATATCTGGTGCTTTATCAATCAACCGGCTGAACGCTGACCCGTCAAACTCATCCGACTCTGATCCGATTGAGTGTGTGCTTGAGTCGGCCCGGTCATCTGGATCATGATGAGATGGATCAGCAGAAGTGGTGCCGTGACCCTGCTCACTCTGTCTGAGGGATAACTGATCGGAGAGCCGCTCCAGGATCCGGTTTACAGTCTCGCTCCAGCCCTGACAGCATCCAGCAGAGATTAGCATGGAAAGAGCTATCGGGTCAGGAAGATTAAAAACACACGGTACCTGTGCTGTAGTGCTCGGATCACTTCGCACTGCACTTCTAGAGGATGAAGAGGACGAGTCCACGTCTGGATGTAACGGCTGGAAAACACCTGCAGACAGAATAAGACTCCTCAGCACAAAATATGCTGTGCTTGTATATGTTCTGATTGAGTGTAATCTCGGTCATCAGCACATGGTGCACTCATTTTCTGCGGGCCAAAATATTAGACCATGCACTGAGTCACAACCAAGAGACACCACAATCTTGCTTAGGATATCACAATGTTGAGTCTGTGACTCACAAGAAATTATAATTTGCTGCATTTAATGAATAAAAGTGATATCCAGGAACTCAGCAAAGATGAAAATTCAAACATCAGACCATGCTGCAAACACTTATGGATTTCATGTTGATGGACTCATATGTTATAGCTTCCCACATCGACAAACTAATGACATGATGCCAAACTGTGTATCTGTACAGCATATGGATATTGTTCTGAACACAAAGGAAGATATTCTGATGTTCCTTTGTGTTCAGAACAAACACATTCATACAGGTTTGGAACTACTTGAGGATGAGTCAATTTTGGGTGAACTGTCTCTTTAAGATGCAAAAAAACTAGAGGCGCTTACCCGCAGTCCCTCCTGCGTGTCTCAGGGAAGCGCTCAGCTCTCGGCTGTATTTATCTATGATCTGCTGCACACAGTCTCTCTCTTCCTGTGCCTGGTCAGCGGTCATGTGACAGGAACTGGGTCCGGGAGATGGGCCGCACACGTCCGGCTCGAAGCAGAGAGGAAATGCATCTGAGAGAGAGATGCAGACATGAAACAGACAGATCCGGATTCATCTTCCAGAACAAGCTCTGAATGATCAAAACCTGACACAGTGTAACTGGGCTCATGCTCACTAATGGAGTAGCTTCCAGTGGAGATCGTAGTGGACGAGAGATAGTCAGCATCAACAGCACCACAGCGCTAGCAAACAAACAGAGAGTGGTTTAACACAGTGTGATAGTACAAACACACACTGAAACACCTAATTTGCTGAGCTCAGTTCAAGTGTAGAGACCTTCATTACCATACACGCGTTACATGTACTTCAGGTGCAAAACACTGTCATCATTGCTTAGACACACAAACACACTCATTCGCTCACACACACAAACTCTCTCATTCTCACACACACTCTCTAACTCGCACACGCTCGGGCACTGTCCCACTCTCTCACGAGAGATAATCTGGATCAACAGCACCACAGCGCTAGCAAACAAACAGAGAGCGTTTTAACACAGTATGATAGTACAAACATTTACCGAGCTCAGTTCAAGTGTAGAGACCATCATTATCATACACGCTTTACATGTACTTCAGGTGCAAAACACTGTCATCATTGCTCAGACACGCGCACTCTCTCACGAGAGATAGTCTGGATCAACAGCACCACAGCACTCTCACACTCACACTCTCGCTCACACATGCTCACGCTGACTCTCGCACTCTCTCCCGCACACACTCTCTCACACGCACACCCTCACGTGCACTCGCGCACGCTCGCACTCATTGGCATGCTCTCTCGCTTGCGCGCACTCACACGCTCACTCACTCGCACACGTTCACTCTCTCACTCAATCGCGCACTCTCTCACGAGAGATAGTCTGGATCAACAGCACCACAGCACTCTCTCACACGCGCACTCGCTCACACACACGCTCACTCTCACCCGCTCGCACACGCTCACACTCTCTCGCTCACTCTCACACAGCTTCTCTAGCATAATCACTGGTGTGGCGGCACGTTCAGATTTGGCTAGTTTTCATCACTGATCCACACACACCTGCGGACCTCAGATGAGCCGTCGGTGAGGTCATGCATAGGGATGCAACGATTATAGATTGTGTTGGTACGATTATAGTCTGAGGAATAATCACGGTTTCACGATTATTATGCATTTATTCATTTCACAACAAACACTCTTTAGATATTAAAGTGTTATTTATTGCTGCATTTTGAAACAGAAATAACACATCAACCAATAATACAGCACAAAATAACAATACTAAAGAAAAAAAAAAGTCTATCCTATTGAAATTAAAAAGGTGACCTCTGCTCTGTAAACATCAGTCAGTATTTATCTTTTGAAAATAACAAATGGAAATAGATCACAAATATATTTGGGTTTTTTATTTAGTATATTTTTCAACATTTCATTTAGACCTGAGCACAGAACTTGGAAAGATGGTGAAAAAAAGACTTATGAATAATATAATAATAAACATTGTGATTTATCATACCTGTTATATTTAAGTATTATTAATATTACTAACTTTATTTATCCCACAGAGGCCACGGTTACTAATGAGGGGAATAAACTGAACAATTATTGTAATCAACTGTCATCCATACTTATTCATTTTAATAATCTTTATTCATCTGGGCCCGTATTTACAAAACATCTTAAGGCTAAAAGTAGCTCCTGACTCACCGATTTAGGAGAAAATCGTAAAAAATAGTGGGCGTGTCAGTCCTAAATGTTTGCTAAAAGTGTATTTCACAAAGCATTTTAGCGATTTAACTAGTTCTTAAATCTGTGACTATCAAGTCACTAAGACTAACTCACAGCTATCCTAAAACGGTTGTTGCCGGCAATCTGCCTCATAACAAACATTTTAGAAACATTTGACGATAATGAGCTTTTAAAAATGTATCAGCTTTAGGGTTTGGGGGTTATCCCAACTCAATTTTCCTTTGATTATATAATTTTTATTAACCAGTTGGGCAAGTAACAGATGTTGTTGCGTCCAGTTTGGTTTTCTTTAACGTTTGCATATCAGCCATGATTATTCTACTGTTAATTAAAAAGCTGTTTAGATGCAGATCCACTACCAGAGGCATACATGCAAGACGCATTATTTTTTAAACCCTTATTTGGATATGGCAACATAATATTGTGCTCTACAATATTTCTAGGAATCATTCTCTGACAGAGACCCCTCCCCTCCCCTCTCAGCCAATCACTGTGTGCATAGTTAATAAGCTTGCTGACATCATCCATAGCAATGAGGTAAACCCCGCCCCCTTAGCTTAAGACTTCTCTCTATTCCTTAGCACAAGTGTGTCTCAGCAGCTTTGTAAATAGGAGAACTCTTAATGGTAAAATAAAATGTTTTGTGAATACGGGCCCTGATTTTATATATGGCCTGAGAAAATCATGTCTATTATTCAAACATTTAGGAGGACAGAAACTTGTCAACGCTGCCCAGACTTTCATTACTAAAATAGCTTAGATACTGGATTGCTATATTATATTAATCAGCAAAGAGGGGGTCAAATTACTTTTAAATGACTCAACTCAAATCTTTATTGTTTGTAGTGACGCGCAGATGCAGGTAGACTAATTCACACACGCAACTGTCACTCCACTCTCTCTCTCTCTTTCACTCTGTCTGTCTCTATGTCTCTCTCTCTCTATCACTCACTGTCTGTCTGTCTGTCAATTCAATTCAAAATTGCTTTATTGGCATGACTGTAAATTATACAATATGGCCAAAGCTTAGTACGCATGTACAAAAAGATAAAATAATAATAATTAAATGAACATCACATTAATAGAATATTATAACATCTTAGAAGTATTAAACTAACACATTAGAACGTGTGAACGTTTGATACCACAGTCTTTAACTTACATAGAAACATACATATATACATACTGGATCACTGTGGTGGACAATAGGGTAACACACATGCAGGTCAGGTCAAACACAATACACATTCACCTGCTGTCTCACAGACTGTGACACACACACACAGACACGCACACTCACCTACTGTCTCTCAGGCTATGGCACATCCACACGTATCTCTCAGCAAGTGCTGCTGTCTGTCCCTCTCCTAATAGTATCTTTATCTGATCTGTTTCACTAATGGCTGTAAAGTTCTTTATGAAGTTGGTGAGTTTGTTGAAGTAGATGTTTCTTATGGATATATATTTATGACCGTGAAGGAGAAAGTGCGTCTCAGTCTCGATTCAACAGCTTGTGTTCTCAAAAGAATCCTGCTGACGATCCAATCCGAAGTCTCCTGGTCTTCTCTTCTGAGTTTTCTACACTTTAGAAGAAAGCAGTTCACAACACTGTCTGTCTTGGTCTCTCTCTTACTGTCTGTCTTGGTCTCTCTCTTACTGTCTGTCTTGGTCTCTCTATTACTGTCTGTCTCGGTCTCTCTCTTACTGTCTGTCTCGGTCTCTCTCTCTGTAAATATCTTGGTCTCTCCCTCTATGTCTCTCTCTGCACTATTTCATCTCTGTCTGAAGCGGGCAGAATGCTAGAGATAACGAACTTCGCGTCAGGTGGTTCTTGCCTTCACGTCGTGCATTAAAATCCTTTATTTCACAACGAGAACAGGTTGGCTAGCCATGCATTATCCTTTATGTAACGTATACTCTTTAACAGCAATATTTAAATGACGCCCTGGTCATTCTTGGCGTGCCGAAATAGTCCCACTATGGACTTCAGACATGCTCTGGTGGAAATAAAGGATCACTGTTTGGTTCCTCTGTCACAGTTAATCTAGTGTGTGTAGTAGCCTCCGTGTCTCTGATAAGCACGGCATTGTAAGCTGGTGCACCGCTCGTGTAACATGTTTTCGTTTTGGACAAGCTGCAACAGACTTTATGTTTAATTAACCATGACGTTTTAAAGCACGGTTAATCGCTGCATCCCTAGTCATGCGCGTGCGTCACATGATCAGATTTCCATCAGTGAGACCCTGAACACAGTCTTACCTCTCGCTGGCGATTCATGCTGGACGGACCTAAGAAGAGAACGAGAGGAGTTACCATCTGCAGTAATAACTAAGAGAAGCAGGCAAAGCAGCTGGTCAAACCCACGGTGTAGTGCTGAAGAACATCACCGAGCCTCGTGGTTCTGATATATATGAGCAGTGAACGTGTGGTTTCTTACTCGCTGAGGCGTCACGCAGGAGCGTTTCTCTCCAGGACATGCGGCTGATTCTGCCCATGAACTGTGACCTTTGACTCGGGCTCACGTCAGCAGACTGCAGCTCTGCGGGAACCAATCACAGAGCACGGACTGGTCACATGAGCTCAGACACACTGAATGAAGACACAAGCGGAGCTGGCGAACCTGTGTCCAGACTGATGTTGAGCGGAGTGTCCACTTCTTGTATAGCACCGAGTTCATGCGGCTCCATCTGCTGTAAGAAGGCCAAACGGGCGGGGGGGCGAGACACGGGTGGCTTTACTCTCCCACGATGCACTGGGGCCGGATCATGCACACAATCTACGAGACACATCCAGCACCATTAGTGTGAGTGTGGTTTAAAATCACTTTTAGCCTGTGCTGATTTTTTTTTATCACTACACTTTCTAACACTCCTGATTTTCAAAAATCACAATGTTTTGTGTTTTGTTACTTTTAACATGAAATCGTCTCAGCTTTTGAATTCTATACATGACAGTCATGAGGACAGTCATGAGAGGACTGTTGTGGTGTGTGTGTGTGTCTGCGCGTGTGTGTGTGTGTGTGTGTGTGTGTGTGAGCACTCTGTTTTCCATCTGAGATGACTATTGTGGTGTGTGTCTGTGCGTGTGCGCATGTTTGTGTGTCTGTGTGTGTGCATGTTTGTGTGTCTCTCTCTCTGTGTATGTGCGTGCGTGCTGGTGTGTGTAAGTGTGTGCGTAAGAGCACTCAATTTACCATTTGAGAAGACTGTTGTGGAGAGCGTGGCTCTGTCCCGGTGGCTGGGTGATGTCGAGGGTTCGGTGTGGCCGTTATCTTCCTCAATGGCATTTAGCAAAGTTTTCAAAATCCTGCGCTGTGTCTGAACATCACTAGAGCTGGACGCTGAACCCTGCCAGAAGAAGAAGAGTCCATGACATGATGAAGCACAGTGTCTCTACTTCAAACACACCTCTGGCTTGAACACACCTTTAGGTTTCCCAAATTAAAATACTCTTTAAATCTTACGTGTGACAAAAAAAATGCATACAAATAAAATGGTCACATAGTAGTTTAAAGACCAGAAGAGTTGTTCAGAGTGGCGCCGGTGAGAACGAACATGAAACAGACAGCGTGAGTGAGTCCGGTGAGGTTTACCGGTCTGTCTGCAGTGATCTCCTTCCGGCTGCGCAGGAGCTCCAGGACCACAGCGGGAGCAGGAAGAGGAAGCTGGTGCTGGTCTTCTGGGGGGCAGCTCGGATCAGACCCAGAGGGGTTCGGCAGGCTGACGAGAGGCTGCGGAGGAAGACAAACACCGAGAGGTTTGTGTGTGTCGAGGACGGTGCACTAGCTGTAGGGTAGGGGTCGACTGATTATCGGCGCCGATATTAAGCATTTTTACGATTATCGATATCGGCCATTTTCAAAACAGATTTGCCCATACATTTTTTTATTATGCAAACAAACATACTATTTACAGGTGACATTATTTATTGGTGAATAAATAATACAGGTGAAATGATTACATTTTTAAATGCACAATTTGGCTCCGATGCAGCCTGTCTGAGCTCAACACTCTGTGGCCTAGAGCAATCTCCGCCCACCGCTCATCTGATATGTAGGGAGTCACGAGTCCGACCAATCAACGCGGAAAACTGAAGGCAGTCTCACACCGAAAGCACTTGCTAACTGGAGCTGCGTCAGTGATCACGCATCAGTTGTCTCTCAAAGGTAAGGCAGCAGCAGACGTTGCAATAAATCACAATCCACTACACTGAAGTTGCAAAACACCTCAATATAACCTATGATGTCCGCGATGCGGAACATGTGGGCGGAATGCAGTCATATAATGGAATTTACCGTATATCGCGGAATGTCATGGAATTTGTCAAAGTTTGGATGAATTAATCAAAAGTAGGTCAGTACACTTAAATCGACTTGCGCTATGGACTAGTATCTATAAATATTAAGCCACAAAAACACTATTTAAATATGAATCCTGCATGTTCTGCATCTCTGTTAATGAATGACACAGACGTGCGGTTTCATTTACTGCACACATACATACTCGAGCGTGTGATGCTCGCGGTGTTTTCAGCATCTGCCGTCTCACTAAATGAGGACATAAATACATGAACAACATCCCCAGAACTGCTCGGAGAGTCACTTCATGAGCATTTGACCGTTTCATTTGAGTAAAACGATCGTCATATCATATATACATAGGCTACAGAAACTTAAAAGGTCCTCATGGCAACCTGTCAAAATATAAGTTCGGTTTAGCCGAATATATTACTGTGGTGCAGTAGAATATACGTAATAGAACTAAAACAATTATTACAACTTTTGTTGAGAATAATCACACAATACGCTAAATACGTTTACTTTAAGTTTTACAAAATGTTTACAGAATGCTTCTGGGTGATCTCTGTACTTATGTTATTATTAATATTACTGTTTATTTAATGTTGTTATTAACAGTTTTCAGAATTAGACATATTTAAAAGCATTTAAAGAACGTTTTTTTGTCAGAGCTCTTGTTATTATTAATTTTGGCATTCATTTTCATTTTTACACCAGACACGTACAGTGGGGCAAAAAAGTATTTAGTCAGCCACCAACTGTGCAAGTTCTCCCACTTAAAAAGATGAGAGAGGCCTGTAATTTTCATCATAGGTATACCTCAACTATGAGAGACAAAATAAGAAAAAAAAAAAATCCAGAAAATCACATTGTAGGATTTTTAAAGAATTTACTTGCAAATTATGGTGGAAAATAAGTATTTGGTCAATAACAAAATTTCATCTCAATACTTTGTTATATACCCTTTGTTGGCAATGACAGAGGTCAAACGTTTTCTGTAAGTCTTCACAAGGTTTTCACACACTGTTGCTGGTATTTTGGCGCATTCCTCCATGCAGATCTCCTCTAGAGCAGTGATGTTTTGGGGCTGTCGCTGGGCAACACGGACTTTCAACTCCCTCCAAAGATTTTCTATGGGGTTGAGATCTGGAGACTGGCTAGGCCACTCCAGGACCTTGAAATGCTTCTTACGAAGCCACCCTTCGCTGTTCGGGCGGTGTGTTTGGGATCATTGCCATGCTGAAAGACCCAGCCACGTTTCATCTTCAATGCCCTTGCTAATGGAAGGAGGTTTTCACCAAAATCTCACGATATATGGCCCCATTCATTCTTTCCTTTACACAGATCAGTCGTCCTGGTCCCTTTGCTGAAAACAGCCCCAAAGGATGATGTTTCCACCCCATGCTTCACAGTAGGTATGGTGTTCTTTGGATGCAACTCAGCATTCTTTCTCCTCCAAACACGACAAGTTGAGTTTTACCAAAAGTTATATTTTGGTTTCATCTGACCATATGACATTCTCCCAATCCTCTTCTGGATCATCCAAATGCTCTCTAGCAAACTTCAGACGGGCCTGGACATGTACTGGCTTAAGCAGGGGACACGCCTGGCACTGCAGGATTTGAGTCCCTGGCATGGCGCAGTGTGTTACTGATGGTAGCCTTTGTTACTTTGGTCCCAGCTCTCTGCAGGTCATTCACTAGGTCCCCCTGTGGTTCTGGGATTTTGCTCACAGTTCTTGTGATCATTTTGACCCCACGGGTGAGATCTTGCGTGAGCCCCAGATCGAGGGAGATTATCAGTGGTCTTGTATGTCTTCCATTTTCTAATAATTGCTCCCACAGTTGATTTCTTCACACCAAGCTGCTTACCTATTGCAGATTCAGTCTTCCCAGCCTGGTGCAGGTCTACAATTTTATTTCTGGTGTCCTTTGACAGCTCTTTGGTCTTGGCCATAGTGGAGTTTGGAGTGTGACTGTTTGAGGTTGTGGACAGGTGTCTTTTATACTGATAACGAGTTCAAACAGATGCCATTAATACAGGTAACGAGTGGAGGACAGAGGAGCCTCTTAAAGAAGTTACAGGTCTGTGAGAGCCAGCAATCTTGCTTGTTTGTAGGTGACCAAATACTTATTTTCCACCATAATTTGCAAATAAATTATTAAAAAATCCTACAATGTGATTTTCTGGATTTTTTTCTTATTTTGTCTCTCATAGTTGAGGTATACCTATGATGAAAATTACAGGCCTCTCTCATCTTTTTAAGTGGGAGAACTTGCACAATTGGTGGCTGACTAAATACTTTTTTGCCCCACTGTATATCGGTTCAAAATATTGGTTATCGGTCTACTTGATCTGTAATAATCGGTATCGGCCCTGAAAAACACATATCGGTCGACCCCTACTGTAGGGTAGAGCTTGTGTTGCTCCTCGGGAGGATTTCTGTGATGACAGGACACTACACGGACATGTGAAGTCAAGTTTGGTCTAATAAACCCTGATTGGTTATGTAATAAGTGAACAAAGAGTTGAGAACGAATATACATGTGTAACGGTAAAGTACAGCTCTTAAAGTGACAGCGTGCTATTTTCCTGCTGCGACTGTGTGCTTTATATTAATCAAACAACAAGAGACAAAATCACTCGACTGAAGGACTTCTGCAGCTTCAATAAGAACGTTTCATTCTTACAGTGAAGACTATGTTGGTGGTTTTTCTGTGGGTCGCTATCTGAAAACTGTATAGATAGGTTAAATAATCATGATTATAATTAGAGGTGGGCATAGATTAATTTTTTTAATCTAGATTAATTTTGGAATTAATCTAGATTAAAATGGCTCATTTGAATTCTGCCGAAGGCATTCAGAATATGTGTGCTACCCAAATAATGACTAAAAGTAAGTCTTTGAGAACGGGTTTCTCAAGCCAGGTGGCGCATTAGACCAGGGACTCATCTCCTGTTTCCAAAATGCATCACAAACTTTAATCTCTTCCGTCCCAATCCCACGAAAAAACTGGAGGAAAATCCTGCTCCACTCCTGGAAGAATGACTCCCATTCCCTCCCACTCCCGTGTTGTTGTATTTTTGCCGATAACTGTCAATTACAGTAAAATATAGTACAGATCACAGCGTGCCCACCTTATTAGTTGAATAAAACCCAAAATGTCGCTTTTTGTTATTATATTGAACTGAAAGCCATCTTATTATGCACAGTGTTGCACAGATTAAATTTCATGTAAATCATCCATGCTAACACACACGCCTTCTATTTTTTTTTTTTGACATTTCACTCTCTATAGATATATTTTCTATGTACTGTATTTTTAGATATATTCGAGTTTCAAGTTTCTCGCTCAAGTTCACATGAGACCTAAAGCGCATCCTGTTTGCTTAACGCTTCGTTGTTATTCTGAGTGCACACAAAAAGCGAGAGTCTTTACAGATTCGAAAGATGTATTAGGCTACTTTTATCTGTATGACCAAGAATTACGGAGATTTTAAGAGCAAGTGAGCGCACCGGAGCCTGTCTTGCAGCAAACGCTGCTTCCACACAAACACTTCAATAGCGCACATTTCTCTAGGTTAACATCATATTGAGCGGCCATGTAAAGTTGCTACTACATACATCTTTCAGATGAAAAGCCATATTTGAGGTTTGGATGTCCTGCCCGATTGTATTACCACATAGACCAGCCGTTAACAATCTGTCCATCACGGACTGCGATCCTCTAGTTCAAGACTCGCTTCTCGCCTACAGTGCAATTCGGCTAGGTATACATCCGCTAAAATATCAGGGTGAAAGTCATCATAGCTTGCGTAGTATAGACCCAGCTCCCAACCCAACTTTGAGAATAGATTAACGGCGATATTTTTTTTATCGCCGATAAGAGTCTCACGTTAACGCAGCACGTTAACGCCGATAACGGCCCACCACTAATTATAATACTGCCCAAACTAATGGTGATTGTGATCACCTGTGAGGGGAGCCGGGCGAGGTGGAAGCTGACTGGCATGAAGGGCATCAGGGTTCAGAGCGAGAGGAACAGATGTGCTGCCGATGGCATGTCGTAGCTTCAGAGCGTGCTGGTATTCCTCCAGACGTCGACGAGCGTCCTCTACACACTTCTTATGAAGCCTGAGGAGACGAGCAGACATCACATACACACACGATACGACAGGTCCATTACTGCTGCAGTGTGTTTCAGACAGGCCTGTTTTGCTCCAGGAGTCTCTGCTGGTACTGATGGAGTTTCTGCGTGTGTGTGACATCAGGCCTAACCTGCACACACAGAGACAGATCGAGACACAGACAGAGACAGAGAGAGACACACACACACAGAGACACACAGGTTTAGTTGGAAAGACACCCAAAGTGATCATTCCCGTCATCATTTACGCACTACTCCTTCCTCTCAAAGAACGTGAATGTCATTATCACAATATTTTCCAAATTTACAGAATTTTTTTTTTTTTACAGAGAGATGAGCATTAATAAAATAAACTAAAATTATTCGCTAAAGGTTAATTTATTGCTGCACAAAAACTACTGATCTATGGTTTCATCATACAGCGGGTGAAATAAGTATTGAACACGTCACCGTGTTTCTCAGTAAATATATTTCTAAAGGAGCTGTTGACTTTATATTTGTATATTTATATTTATATATTATATATTATATTTATACTGATATTTTCACCAGGTGTCGGTAACAACCCAAGCTATCCATACATACAAACAAAACAAGTTCAGAAAGGAGATGACATGGGAACATGTATTAAAGTGAAGGCACCTCTGATGGTGGTTCAGGAAGTGCTGTGCTCCGCCTCGGAGCCACTTCCTGCGGCGTCCCGCTGGTCTGATGAGCGTCTCTCCAGCGCTGCTCCAGCTCACGCCGCTTCTCCTCCAGCGCCTCCAGCTGCCGTCTCAACACCTGCAGAGAAGTCACAGCGGGACACACATTGTCCATCTAGTTATTAGTCTGGTCAGTGGCCATATGTTAAGTGTGATGGATGATGAGCTCAGATCAAGTGCAGAAGCCTTCACAGAGCGCATGTGTTTCACAAGCACGTCAGGAACAGTAGAGTCTCATCACAGCTCGGTGTGTTTGTATGATGCACACAGACAGTGATGTTCTGACTCACATGGGTCGGCTGGTCCGTGTGTGCGCTGCTCAGATGGAGCCGCTCCTCCGGCGGTGGCGGCGGTAGCAGTGTTCCTGCCACCACGGCTTCATCGCTTACATCAGGAGCTGGGGAACAGAACAGACCGATCATATGATCGTGAGTCTCTGCCAGCAGGTGGCGCTGATGGAGCAGCAGAATTACACCCTACTTTATTTAAACAGGTAATCATTACAATGAAAGTTTACCGTCCTCGGTGTGTGTTGTGCTGTGTGTCTGTTCCACTAAACTGCCTCCAGATGCTTTTTCCAGGCTGCTTAACGATCCAGTCTCAACACTGACCGCTTCCTCTTGTGTGTCATGTGACGTCTCAGCGGCCTGCTGACCGGTCCGCCGGTCTCTGTCTCCTGATGCGCTCCATCAGTCTGCTCAGAGCCCGTCTGCCCGGCTCAGCCGGAGGAGATGCTGATGAAACAGAAGAGACTATATCACTGAAGCTTTGACTGCCGTTACATCAGGTGACATGGAGCTCTCCGATTGGCTGCCCACCTGGAGTTTCAGCGACCGGGGTCTCTGGCTCCTCACTTTCAGGGTCAAGGGTCACATCCAGCTCCTCATCATGACTAGCAGCAGACACAGGAAGAGGTTCGGGTACCAGCTGCAGCACCAAGTCACCTTTGACCTCTGGAGAAGATCACAATCACAAACGACTCACTCCAGCATTTATCATGTTATTGTTCTATTCATATTATAGTGATGGCACATACATTATTGGAGATATTTGCTACTGTTACTCCTACTCTAACCCTTTTTATCTGTTTGAGATACTAGTGTCTAGTCATTTTTGCCCCCTCTGCGGTTCTGGGGCACATGTGTGTATTGATGTGTTGTAGTGAGAGCACATACCGCGCTCTGCCGTGTACACGTCCTGAAAGGCGATCTCAAGCTCCCGCTGCTGCTCGTCTCTCAGCTCCTGCTGTCTGCAGAGCGGCTGGAAGACCTGCGGCGGGACGCTGCTCACTGTGTGTCTGCGGCGCAACCGATCGGCCTGCTGCAGACACTCCAGCTCACAGAGCAGCCGCGCTCGGTCCTGCAGACGCAGCGAGACACACATCAGAGTCCTCCAGCGCTCACAACCGCACCGTGCATCAGGCCGAGCTCTACCTGCGTGTGCTGCTCTCTCCTCATCGCGTGGCTTCCTCGGAGACAAGCTCTCTCCAGCCGCTGCTGCCGGTCACGAGCCTCCTCCTGCTGCAGATCCTCCAAACGCTGCACCTCCAGCGCTGCGGCCAGCAGAGCGCTCTGAGACACAACTCACATGATTCGGAGCAAGTTATGGCAGATGTGTGCGCGTCAGACTACAGTGTGTGTGTGTGTTCAGCGTTTGCAATGCAGTGCATATTAGATGCACGAACTCAAGCACTGACAGACTTAAGCGGCTGTAGCTTAATGATTTTGAATCTACTTCACAATAAAGACTGTTTGATACAGAATTGATTACTCTCATTCAGAGGTCATGCTTAGCTAAATACACCCAATATAAAAGCATGCATGTACCTGCTGCTCGGTGTGGCTCTCTCGTTCCACAGCGGTGTGTGTCATGTGACCGTGAGTGACCGAGAACCGCTCTGCTGCTGCTAACCTCAGCGGACGAGACGTCTTCTCCACGATGCTCTGAGAGGGAAACAGCACAGGCATGATTGAGCGGAGCAGAGACGGTCATGATTGAGCAGAGGAGAGCAGGCTGTACCTCCACCGGGTTCGGATCCGGAGCCGGCAGGCTGGACACTCTCTCGGCTCTCCTCTTCTCCTCCAGCAGAGCGTTCCTCCGCGCTTCAATGTGCCTGTAACCACAAATCAGTCACAGATCCTCATGCATCACTTTCAGACATTGGTTTGAAAGCCCAGAGCATGTGTTTAAATGCATGCGGACCGGCGCTGCTGCTGCTCGTCCTCGTGTCTGCGGGCGCCGAGCTCTCTCAGAGCCTCCCGATGCCTCTCCTCCGCTCGCTCCTGCCTCTCCACACTCCTCTGAGCCAGCGCCTCCAGATCCGGCTCCTGCGCACACACACAGACAGACACAGAGAGAGAGAGAGACACACACACACAGAGAGAGAGAGAGAGACAGACAGACAGAGAGAGAGAGAGACACACACACACAGATAGAGAGAGAGAGAGAGAGACACACACACACACAGAGAGAGAGAGAGAGAGAGAGAGAGACACACACACACACACAGAGAGAGAGAGAGAGAGACACACACACACACACACACACACAGAGAGAGAGAGAGACACACACACAGAGAGAGAGAGACACACACACACGAGAGACGTTAAACACGCTTTATTTTGCAATTATATCATAAAACATCTTGTAATTAACAATTATCAACAATGCATAAAGTACATTTTACATTTGAATTTTAAATTCCAATGTTTATTTCTTAAACCTCAACAGTGCCAATTGAGCACTAATTCATCATCATTATCATTCACAAAAATAAAATTTGTATTTATACACCACTTTCTTTTAAATATTAATATATCATTATTCATTTTATAAAATTCATACTCTATTTTAACTCTAGATTCCACTAAGGCGTTAAACAGTTTTACTATCTTAATTATTTTCCCTTCATTTTCAATTTTATTGGTTCATCAGGAACCAAAAGATGGTTCCTCCATTTTGTGTCTGTCTTGTTTTTAAAATATTCACAAAATCTTGACTTCACACAAGCTAAATATAAATGGCGCTTACTACTTTCAGAAAAGGACATATGTTGAATTTCTTGCAAAGAAAAAAAATGCCTTGTACCGTCATTATCCTGCCAATTATATGGTGTAACAAATAATTCAGGAAAAGAACACTGATTTAAACCACTAACAAAAAAAATCTTCAAGGAACTTGTTTAACGATATAGGAAATGATGTTTTTAGCCTGCTTAAAACATTTTTCACAATCCTTTCTGATTTTTCCCCATTTGTTTAGTAATGGGCGATTCCACAGTTTAGGCCTAACTGCAAGGACAATAGCCTGCAAAATCAATCTTCATGGAGAAAGCCATTGTCCTCAGGTTAACATCCTGAGAAAACCTGGGGTACAGCTGTGTGAAAGACAGGATAAATCTGGCAATGGTAAACTAGTAAACTTTGATCAAAGTTGAGTTGATGTAAAAATTTACGTATGTAACATGGACGGAAAATCAGTGTAAATTCAAGCAGAAAGTGTACTTAATCTAATTCAGTTTAATACAATTCTGGTTGAATCCCAGTTCATGTTTTGCTTTGCTCCTAATTTGGTATAGTTATGAGTCATGCGTTGTGTATGGGTCACAAAACTGGTAATAGGACTTCCATGCAGGCAGGGTGGCCATCTAATATTATCTGTTCTATAAACTTAAAGGTGCATTTTTGATTCTGGTATGTTCATAAACTGAAAGCCAGCAAAATTACTAACAAATACCACAGGTATATTTTTCAAATTTATTTGCCAAATGTAGAAGCCAAAGGAACTCCTACAAGTGTGCAAAGTTATAACGTGTAACGTGGACGGAAAAAATTAAACAATCCTGCAAGATTGCCTCTGTAACACAAAATAATACCATTTCATGAAAACTGGCAAAGAATAGAACAAGTTCATAACACATTAAAATAACCTGTCATCATTTACTATCAAATTTAAATAATAAAATAAAGAAAGTCCATATATATATGTATGTTTGCAAAGGATATAAGAGTTATGACTAATTATTTTTTAACACTTAAAATGTATAATTATGTGTTTAATTATATGCTCTGAACACCACAGCAAACTTAATTTACAGAATAGCTGTTTCATTTCTTGAATACACTTCTTAAAATTAAGAATCTGAAATATGAATGATGACTGTTAGTCTGTTTCATGTAAAAGCTCATTCAGTGTTGCAAACTGAGGAAAACGTGTAAAGCTTGTAAACATTAGGGATGGGCATTTTAAGCAAAAGTAATATTCGATAATCCCTGAGTAATATTCGATAATCCCTGGGTATTATTCGATACTATTCGAAAATCACACACCCTCCCGCGCATGCACCCGCCCACCCACGCACAAACACACACGCACTCACACACACACACACACACACACACACACACACACACACACACACACAGAGAGAGAGAGAGGGGAGAGAGACCGTCCAGGCTTTCAATCTGTATGATAACAAACTGTTTAATTAATTAGAGAATAGTCTCTTAACCCAAGAAAATTAATGGTTGTAAAGTATGAGTGCTGAAACATATTAATATAACATAACCGAATGACAGCATTTATTAACCGAACAGTCCGTCGATTATCAACTGCTCATAACGCTAGGACATTTCTTTTTAAAAATGAGCATGAACATTCATATTATTAAAAGAAAATCTTAAATCTGATTAATGCATCAATGAATATTAAGCGTAAAACATATTGCGCTAAACAGAATATCATTCTTAAAACATATTACGCGCTAAAACATATTGTGAACCGCCTGAATGACGGCACTTATTATGTGAACATTAATTTTAACGTCTGTCTTCATAACAATAACCTATTTCATATAAACAAATATATTAAATTAACATGTTCACATGCTCGGGAAGAAGACGGGAGTGCAATCTGTTCACAATTAGTTCGGTGAACTTTGAATTGAAACAAGGGAAGGAATATAGATCCTGCAGCAGCCTGAGGCTCTCTCTCTCTCGCTCTCTCTCTCTAGCTGAGCCATTTAAATAGTTCAGTTTTGGTTTTAATAACAAATTGGTCATTATTTTGTTTCCTTTCTTTATTAATTTAATTTAGATATATGATTGGAACATCTTATTTTTGTTAAATTCAAGTTTTGTTTTTTAAATGCCAAGCGGCCAGCGAAGTTTGATCAGTTTATCTTTCTCAAATAAATAACTAAATAAATAACGTCATAATATTTTAAGAATAAAGTCAAAATTACGATCATAAAATCATGTTACATTGCCTAAAGTTAAAGTTAAAATTACACCTGTATACTCTGCCAAATAAATTATAATAATAAGTGTGGCATCCAACCAGTCATTCTTCACATTTAACACGAAAAACAGCACAACTATTTAGCATATAAATATAATATATCAACCAGTGGAATATTACGTTATTATTTCAGCAAAAAACTAATCATTTGAATGCAGGAGCTCGTCACGGCTTCATTAATGGGAAACAGCACGTGAAGGCGGCAGAGAAGCACTCGTGCATCGCTCTGTTAACTTTGTGGTTTATTATTTTGAGTTGTTTGGGATGCTGTAACAAACGGCCCTCTCACAATATATTGTTTAACAGGTCTATTGTTCACGCAATCAGGCTGCACGTATCAGAAGTCCGTTTCTGGAAAATTCTGAAATTTATGCGCTATTGCATATTAATATTTGTACTTAATCTGCTGTCTACGTGATTCAACTCCTCCTATACAATTGTATTTTACTAATGAAGAAAAACAGACTGAATGTGTGAAAGACATGACAACATTTATAGGATGCACTGAGGAGGAGCCCAAACAGTGGCCAAGTGATGCTTATGGTCCATGATATTGGTACAGATTCTGTGTAACGAACAATTCTTTGTGACTGTATATAATTTGGACATGATGAAGGAACACTTGACAGGCTGTGGGGCTTCATTTTACCACAATGCTAATGTTTAAACTAGCTTTATTGTGTGCCGTCCGGTGCGGAAAATCTGCGTGTGTTCCTTAACATTATAGCCCAGTTCACTGTTGTTTAAAAACTTATGCGATTAACGCCGACAGTTTATTCTAATGGCATAAGTGAGATTGTGTTAACGCACTATTAACGTGTGTTAACCCGACAGCCTAAGCTATATTCTTACGAACATTGGACAAAAAAAACACGGAAAAAGTCAGCAAAATCATTGAAGATGTTGACTTTCATGAACAGCTTATTGAGTCAAAAATACTCCGAAAACAACGTTCGAAGTTGGACAGATGTGCAGAATCTGTCAAAATGTATACAACCACCATTCATGCATGCTCTTTCACGATGAACACGACGCCGCTTTCGTTCCGAAACCACTAGCAATCATCCGACTTGCACACTCTTTTATCCTTTCTCATCATAATGATCACGTTCGTAACATTTTAACGTTCGTAAACTTTTGGACAGAAGCCACAAACTTACCCACATTCGTCGAAATCCGTGAAATCCTGTTAACTCTTCCTGCCATGCAGAGCATGCGTGACCTAGACAATCTTATTTCTGACATGAGAACCGTTGAGACATTAGGAGATGGAAATTCAGCGTCAGAATAAAATGTTACTGGCGTTATGATTTTGGACAGAAAATCTCTGCCCTGTTTTATCGATTTATTAACAATTTATCATGTAGCAACGCATATGAGAATTTAACCCACACAAGATGTTTTTATCGTTTTGCTATTGATATAATTACATGGAAAAATGATATCTCTGTTTCCTTTAGAATCATAGTTTAACGTTCGTAACTGTTTGGACAGAACCTGTAACGTACGTTAGTAAATGTTTCCATTGCATCGTGGTGGATTAAGGGAATTATACTTTCAGTGTTAGTAGTAGTATCTTGTAGAAGACACACCAAAATAAATATTATGCGCCAAAATTCAGGATTTTATTAAAGGAAATTAAATAAATGACTTAGGAAAAATCCAGACGCAATGAATGTCCCACCCTGACATCTGCAATTTCTGGGGACGGAAATAAAATAAAGTCTCATTACACGATAATGCCAAGGCTTAGTGGGATACAATTAACTTTATTATTTCTTACATCTATCTTAAATAAAATAGTGAACTAAAAATAAAAAAATGACAACAACTGGGTATTATTCAATCTATATTGTTCATTACACCCCTTGTGGACAGAAACTGTGGAATCGCTCTAATCTCTTGTACAGAAAACCACTTATTTTGCTCTGTGTCAATTAAATCTCCAACTTTTAAGACACCAGATGAAATAAAGGTGTTGATTTCAATGCTTGGTAAACTATATTGATGACACAACCATGAATTGTAAAAAAGTGGTTCTTCAAGACCAAAATGATTTTCCCTTTCAACTTTAAATATACTCCATGCACTAAATACAGACTGATAGAACCCCCTAATGCCCAAACTCTCAATTACTTTTTTAGACATTAGAAAAACTTGTCTGTCAAATCCCATCTTACTAGTGGCTCGTAGTACTGCCAAACCACACATTATCCAAGGCTTCAATCCTGTATCATAAAGCATTTTTTGGGCTGATTGCAACCTCATAGCTTTCCATTTGGACACTAAATCATTAAGACCTTGACCACCTTCAAACACAGGTAAATTCAAAAAGCCTGGACGAAGCCAAAGATTTCCTCCCCAGAAAAAGTTTACAAAATGTCTTTGGAGCAGCTTTAAAAGTCCTGTTGGAGGGTCCAAGACAGTCAATCTGTGCCACAACATTGATGCAGCCAAGTTGTTTACCACTAAAACCCTGCCTCTATACGATAGTTGTGGTTGAATCCAACTCCATCGTTTTAATCTTCCAAGTACTTGTTCGACCACTCCATCCCAATTCTTTGCCATATATTGTCGAGTACCAAAAAATATCCCAAGAATTTTCAATCCCTCTGTATTCCAAAGGCACTGCTGTGGGAGATTAGGTGGATTTTCTCCTTGCCACTTACCAGAAAGTAGTGCTTCGGTTTTATTCCAATTTACCCGTGCTGAAGATGCTTTCTGATAAAGATCCAAACATTTGCACAGTTCAAAAATATCTTCTTGAGATCTTATGACTGTAACGTCGTCAGCATAGGCAATAAGTTTAACTGTAGTAGTTTCCGATATATCAGGATTGAGAACGGAAACATCTTGTAGTTTTTCCCTTAGAACTCTTAATAGAGGTTCGATAGATATCGCATATAAAATTTCTATCATATTGGAAACCCCCCCCCCGGGTACTTTCCGATATTAGAATAGCTATTCCAGCACTTACATTAGAACCATGGCTAAGAAACCTCTGCCCTTTCCATTCCTTTAGCCATTCTGCCTGGTTATATATATCTGTGTGCGTTTCTTGAAAGAAAATCACACTGGCCTTTTTAAAAGCTAAAAATTTTATTAGACCACTTTCCTTTTCTTTATTGCGACATCCATTTACATTTAATGATCCAATTTGTAGAGATGTCAAAAGATTACTGTAATGCGGTGATCAAAGCAAAGCTGTCCTTCTACCGAATAAATAATAGTTTACACTTTTCCTTAATGAATCATCTTCTTTACTTTGGTGATAATTTTTTTGAGACGGTATCGTTTTTGCCTGCTAAACTACTCAACTGTGGTATTTATCATTACATCTCTACAGGAAGCTAAAAACTTCCTCAAATCTGGAAAAACCTGTTCAATTTGTGGGTTCCGCACACTTTTTGTTTCATCAAGAAAGGTGCTAATCTGTCTTACAGAATAGAATTTCACTTCACATCCACTCAATTCTGATGCCCCTATTTGAGGATCATTGTCTCATCGCAATGCCAGAGCTAACTGTGAACTGACTACAATTTTCATTCACTTCATCATCGGATTTGTTCTCATTTTTATCTACACATACCATTAATGGAAGTTCCTCCTCTCTGCTTTCAGGTTGGGAGTGTGTTTCTTGCACTTCTGTTCTTACATTTTGCATCTCTGCAGCATTAGCACTCGTACTAGCGCCATCTGCTGGCTGATCAACATCAACATTTGGGTTATTTGTTTCACTTCTACTCTCATTTTCCCCAATACTATTTTCAGTCTCTTCAGCAGGTACTTCACGAACAACAGT
The DNA here is from genome assembly GCA_027564155.1 of Gymnocypris eckloni scoliostomus. Lineage (NCBI taxonomy): Eukaryota > Metazoa > Chordata > Actinopteri > Cypriniformes > Cyprinidae > Gymnocypris > Gymnocypris eckloni. Next base: position 31,007,429 of record CM050417.1, read on the forward strand.
GGTGTTCTCTTGAACAGTGTCTTTTTGAATAGTTTGCGAGTCCGTCAAATCCGTAATAGGCCTATCATTTTGTTTACTAGGACATGTCTGTCTAACGTGTCCATGTTCACTGCAAGAAAAGCACCGCATTTGACCTGAACTGACAAAGATCATATAATCTTTACTAGGGGTCGACCGATTATCGGCCTGGCCGATTATCGGCGCCGATATTAAGCATTTTACCGATATCGGCCATTTTAAAAACAGATTTGCCGATAATTTTTTTTTTTTTATGCAAACAAACATATTATTTACAGGTGACATTATTTATTGGTGAATAAATAATACAGGTGAAACTATTTAATGTTTAAATGCACTATTTGGCTCGATGCAGCCTGTCTGAGCTCAACACTGTGAGAGTGAGGCGAGCTTTCAATCTCTGAGAGCAATCTCCGCCCACCGCTCATCTGATATGTAGAGAGTCACGAGTCTGACCAATCAATGCGGAAAACTGAAGGCAGTCTCACACCGAGAGCACATGCTAACTGGAGCTGCGTCAGTTATCACGCATCAGTTGTCTCTCAAAGGTAAAGCAGCAGCAGACGTTGCTGAAGTTGCAAAACACCTCAATATAACCTATGATGTCCGCGATGCGGAAAATGCGGGCGGAATCGCGGAATGCAGTCATATAATGGAATTTACCGTATAACGCGGAATGTCACGGAATGTGTTGAAGTTTGGATGAATTAATCAAAAGTAGGTCAGTACACTTAAATCGACTCGCGCTATGGACTAGTATCTATAAATATTAAGCCGCAAAAACACTATTTAAATATGAATCCTGCATGTTCTGCATCTCTGTTAATGAATGACACAGACGTGCGGTTTCATTTACTGCACACATACATACTCGAGCGCGTGCTGCTCGCGGTGTTTCCAGCATAAATGAGGACATAAATACATGAACAACATCCCCAGAACTGCTCGCAGAGTCACTTGATGACCATTTGACCGTTTCATTTGAGTAAAACGATCGTCATATCATATATACATAGGCTACAGAAACTTAAAAGGTCCTCATGGCAACCTATCAAAATATAAGTTCGGTTTAGCCGAATATATTACTGTATACGCAATACAACTACAACAATTATTACAACTTTTGTTGAGAATAATCACACAATACGCTAAATACGTTTACTTTAAGTTTTACAAAATGTTTACAGAATGCTTCTGGGTGATCTCTGTACTTATGTTATTATAAATTGTATTAATATTACTGTTTATTTAATGTAGTTGTTATTAACATTTTTCAGAATTAAAGACATGTTTAAAAGCATTTAAAGAACGTTTTTTTGTCAGAGCTCTTGTTATTATTAATTTTGGCATTCATTTTCATTTTTACACCAGACACGTATATCGGTTCAAAATATCGGTTATCGGTCTACTTGATCTGTAATAATCGGTATCGGCCCTGAAAAACACATATCGGTCGACCCCTAATCTTTACCCCCCACTGACACTTTTAGAACCAGATTCAGCGGGTCGTGTTGTGAATTCGGTATCATGTAGGTAAAACGTCAGAAAGACATGACGTGTTTCATGTCCGGGTTTTTAAGTCCAAGTGGAATCCTCTTAATCGGAGCAGTCAATTTTCCATATCGTTCAAGAATTTATTTCAAGGTTTCTTCTTTTATAAACGGGGGTACGTTTGAAAGTACAACTTTCTTAGAAGGATTTGACAAGGGCAGAACTGGTAAAAAGATGTTGTTTACAACTAGACCTTTCTCGAGCAGTTCATCAACCATTGAAACCTCTTTAAGAAATATAACAAGCGCTTTGTTAATTCTTGAGGCTGATTTAATGTTTAAACCACCACCAACCTGTTCGCTGATCTCAACCAATACGTCCTCAATTGACACCGACTCCTCCGGCATGCATTTACAACCGTGTCCAAGAGTCAAATGCGAAAAATCACCGCCTAACTCCATACTAGCGCCGATTCCGCGCTGACCGTGGTCAGCTCTCAAAAAGTTACAATTATTACTGTTTCTGTTATTAAAAAGGAAGGAGAACCTTTAAAAGGAAGAAACTCAAAAATGTGCTCCAAACCAAACACTCTCGCTACTACTACCCACAATCCTCAGAGAGAGAGAGACACACAGACACCACAGAGACAGAGAGACACACACAGAGAGACACACAGAGACAGAGACAGACAGACAGAGAGAGAGACACACACACAGAGAGAGACTAGCCATCGAGACGGGCAGACACAGAAAGAGCTGGTTACCCAGAGAGCAAAGAGTGTGTGTTCACTGTGAGACAGGAGAGATCGAGACCGAGACACACTTTCTCCTTCACTGTCATAAATACAGATCCATAAGACACCTCTACTTCAAACAAACTCACCAACTTCATAAAGAACTTTACAGCCATTAGTGAAACAGATCCGATAAAGATACTATTAGGAGAGGGACAGACAGCAGCACTTGCTGAGAGATACGTGTGGATGTGCCACAGCCTGAGAGACAGTAGGTGAGTGTGTGTGTGTGTGTGTGTGTGCATGCGTGATTGTGTGTCTGTGTGTGTCACAGTCTGAGAAACAGCAGGTGAAGGTGTATTGTGTTTGACCTGACCTGCATGTGTGTTACTCTATTGTCCACCACAGTGATCCAGTATGTATATATGTTTCTATGTAAGTTAAAGACGGTGGTATCAAACGTTCACACGTTGTAATGTGTTACAGTTTAATACTTATAAGATGTTATAATATTCTATTAATGTGATGTTCATTTAATTTTAATTATTTTATCTTTTTGTACATGCATACTAAGCTTTGGCCATATTGTATAATTTACAGTCATGCCAATAAAGCAATTTTGAATTGAATTGACAGACAGAGACACAGAGAGAGAGAGAGAGAGAGAGAGAGAGCGGAAGAGAAATTGATTATGTAAATATTGTAGATAATAATCACATATCCAACGACACCACGTTTCATTCTTCATTAGTTATCACACCAAGAAACAGCTATGATAGTTTAGTCAACACCAATGGAAAACAAGTAGGGGTCGACCGATTATCGGCCTGGCCGATTATCGGCGCCGATATTAAGCATTTTACCGATTATCGATATCGGCCATTTTAAAAACAGATTTGCCGATAATTTTTTTTTTTTTTATTATTATTTTTTTTTTATGCAAACAAACATACTATTTACAGGTGACATTATTTATTAGTGAATAAATAATACAGGTGAAACTATTTAATGTTTAAATGCACTATTTGGCTCGATGCAGCCTGTCTGAGCTCAACACTCTGTGAGAGTGAGGCGATCTCTCAATCTCTGAGAGCAATCTCCGCCCACCGCTCATCTGATATGTAGAGAGTCACGAGTCCGACCAATCAACACGGAAAACTGAAGGCAGTCTCACACAGAAAGCACATGCTAACTGGAGCTGCGTCAGTGATCACGCATCAGTTGTCTCTCAAAAGTAAGGCAGCAGCAGACGTTGCTGAAGTTGCAGAACACCTCAATATAACCCATGATGTCCGCGATGCGGAAAATGCGGGCGGAATCGCGGAATGCAGTCATATAATGGAATTTACCGTATAACGCGGAATGTGTCGAAGTTTGGATGAATTAATCAAAAGTAGGTCAGTACACTTAAATCGACTCGCGCTATGGACTAGTATCTATAAATATTAAGCCGCAAAAACACTTTAAATATGAATCCTGCATGTTCTGCATCTCTGTTAATGAATGACACAGACGTGCGGTTTCATTTACTGCACACATACATACTCGAGCGCGTGCTGCTCGCGGTGTTTCCAGCATAAATGAGGACATAAATACATGAACAACATCCCCAGAACTGCTCGCAGAGTCACTTGATGACCATTTGACCGTTTCATTTGAGTAAAACGATCGTCATATCATATATACATAGGCTACAGAAACCTAAAATGTCCTCATGGCAACCTGTCAAAATATAAGTTCGGTTTAGCCGAATATATTACTGTATACGTAATACAACTACAACAATTATTACAACTTTTGTTGAGAATAATCACACAATACACTAAATACGTTTACTTTAAGTTTTACAAAATGTTTACAGAATGCTTCTGGGTGATCTCTGTACTTATGTTATTATTAATATTACTGTTTATTTAATGTTGTTGTTATTAACAGTTTTCAGAATTAAAGACATGTTTAAAAGCATTTAAAGAACGTTTTTGTCAGAGCTCTTGTTATTATTAATTTTGGCATTCATTTTCATTTTACACCAGACACGTATATCGGTTCAAAATATCGGTTATCGGTCTACTTGATCTGTAATAATCGGTATCGGTATCGGCCCTGAAAAACACATATCGGTCGACCCCTAAAAACAAGTGTTAAAACTGTGTAAAGGTTTAGGGCTGTACATCATTAATGGCAGAACCAGAGGAGATAGTTTAGGTAGATTCACCTATTGCTCCAGATTAGGAGCCAGTGTAGTCGATTACTCAATTACAGACATAGACCCAAACTTTATTAATGCCTTTATAGTTAGACCTCAACTCCCGATTTCTGACCACTGCCAAACAGTCCTTTACCTGAATCAGTCATGTGACCGGGTCAGTACCGCTCCCCTCAAACATGAAAAACTGTTCCCTTTAAAACCCAAACTCAGATGGAACCAGTCTAACGCCGAGCAATTCAAAGAGAACATGAGCAGCTCTGTTATACTAAACATGCTGGACCACTTTATGTCCACAGATTTCACTCCAGATACTAATGGAATAAACGCAGCTACATCCAATCTTAATCATATATTTCAAACTTTAGCCATTATATCTAACACTAAACCTCCAAACAAACATAGAACAAACAAACAAAAAAATCAAAAAGAATATGTGGTTTGATAATGAATGCACTTGTCTCAGAAAAGACCTTCACAACTTTCTAACAAAAGCATAAAGAACCGCCAATCAGACGCTACGGCTCGCCTACTCCGACTGTCTGAAAAATTATAAAAGCTCATCTGCAAAAAAAGAGATCAATATTATGAAGCTAAAATTGACAAAATAGATGAATCAATAGACCAAAACAATTTCTGGAATCTCTTTAAAAAATGTGAAAGCCCCAAATCAAGGCCATTTCTCCAGTGCGGCACAATCTGGAGGTCTTACTTTAAAACCCTTTACCAACAACTTGAACCAGACCTCAACCAGCCCCAAACTAACACAAAGAGAAACTAGAAGAGTTACAGAAAGCGATCAAAATTACCAAAACCCACTGGACATGATTATAACAACATCAGAAATAACAGAGCACATTAAAAAACTCAAATTAAAGAAGGCATGTGGACAAGACAACATCAGTAATGAAATGCTCAAACTCAGCAGTCCTTACATAATTCAAGCTCTGGCAAACTTATTCAACCTGATCTTATCCTCGGGGGACTTCCCTGAGACCTGGGCTGAAGGACTCATCACTCCAATATATAAAAAAGGAGATAAATTCGATCCCAATAATTACCGTGGTATCTGTGTGGGCAGTAACCTAGCAAAGCTTTTCTGCACTATAATGAACAACCGCATAGTGACATTCCTTACAAGACGCAGCATCCTACATAAATCACAAATTGGCTTTTACGAAACAACGCACATCCGACCACATCTATTCTCTCCACACTCTAATTAACAAAATCTAAAGGGCAAACAAAGAAAAATATTTACATGTTTTGTTGATTTAAAAAAAGCTTTCGACTCTGTTTGGCATGATGGGTTACTATACAAATTATTACAAATTGGCATTGGTGGAAAAACATTTGATGTTATACAGTCCATGTATAAAAACAGTAGATGTGCAGTCAAAATTGGTAATTGCAGGACTGCGTTCTTCCAGCAGGGTCGTGGAGTGAGGCAGGGATGCAGTCTGAGCCCAACCCTGTTCAACATCTACATCAACGAGCTGGCAGAAGCTCTGGACCGCTCCGGCAACATCCCGGGCATCGCTCTACACGACTCTGAAGTCAAATGCCTGCTGTATGCGGACGACCTGGTTCTGATGTCCCCCACAGCCGAGGGTCTCCAGCACAGCCTGGCCCTGCTGGAACAGTACTGTGAGGAATGGGCTCTGACGGTCAACCTGGACAAAACCAGAGTCATGGTGTTCCAGAAGAAGGCCAGATCTCAGGGAAGCAGATACCAGTTCAGTTACGGAGGAGAAGTTCTGGAGCACAGCACCAGCTACTCTTACCTGGGCATCCAGATCTCTGCATCGGGGGGCTTCAGTCTGGCTGTGAAGGCCTTGTATGAGAAGGCCGGAGGGCTTTTATGCCATCAAATCACGGTTTGGCCAATTAAAATTACCAATTAAAACATGGGTTAAATTATACCATAATCATTAAACAAATTCTACTGTACGGGAGTGAAATTTGGGGACCAGTAATACATTTTAAAAATTGGGATAAAACTTCAATAGAAAAACTACAACTAGAATTTATCAAAAACATTTTAGGGGTCCATAGATCTACATCCAATGATGCCTGCAGAGCTGAATTAGGCTTATACCCACTGAAGATTGAGATCCAGAAGAGATGTGTTCAGTTCTGGCATCACCTCCATCAATCTGATCCTGATTCAATCCAATATAAAGCCCTCCTCGCCAATGAAACCTCAGCAGAATCTCATCCTCTAAACACACTCGCTCATCAGCTTGTCCATAAAACCCAGCTCCTCACCGACTACAGCTTCACCCCCAGAACCATAATCAAAGAAATTGACACAAATCTAAAAGACACTCATGATGAATCTCTAAAAATACAATTTGACCTTCAAAATAAGCTCCAATGCTACTCAACCCTAAACAGAACCACTACATTTGCCAATTATTTATTGATTAAACCATTTAAAGAAAGACAAATCCAAAGAGAGAGAGAGAGCGAGCACGAGCGAGCGCGAGAGAGCGAGAGAGAGAGAGAGAGAGAGAGAGAGAGAGAGAGAGAGAGCGAGAGAGAGAGAGCGAGAGAGAGCGAGCGGTGGGCGGAGCGAGAGAGAGCGAGAGATTTTAAATCTACACATTTAAAAACAACATTCCATTTTCTCCAATTTGACAAAGTACTCCCCCCACTGACCAAATTTCAGAAAACATTACAATGTCACTGACCAATTTATAATATGTATACTCTATCTTGATTCTAGCAGTTATCATCCCTTTTAGTACCATTTCAGCATCAATTGAACCTATACCTAACATTTTATTTTTTCTAGTTTTCCATATGGACAACTTAGCTGAACCCAACAGAAAATTAAGTAAACATTTCTTCCTCCTTTCTTGAAAAAAATTAATTGGACCACTTATAAAAATCTGATGAGAAAAATTCTCAATTTTATAAAAACTTGTTAAAAAATTAAACATTCCCTCCAACCTAAAACAATCAATAAATAAGTGATTGACCGTTTCGTCTAAGCCACAAAATAAACACTCTGTCCCCACTGCTGGATTGAGGTGTGCCACGTGTCTGTTCGTAGCTATAGCCCCGAACATCAGTCTCCACTGCAAATCTGCAGTACGCTTTTCAACAGGCAACTTATATAGAGACCTCCAACATGCCTTAAAATCTGTCCCAAACACTTCTGACCACCTCCAAGTCTTCACTCCTCTCAGCACAGTCTGATGCGTCACTTTTACACACGTTTCATAGAGTTCTTTCTTCTTAACAGCTTGAAAACTCCCCAACTCGGGGTACTCGAATGATAAAATCGAATGTCCAGTTTCCTCCATCTCCTCTTGCACAGCAGCAGAAACTTTGATGGGTGGAAATGAATAGTGCTCATTAGGGGTCGACCGATTATCGGCCTGGCCGATATTAAGCATTTTACCGATTATCGATATCGGCCATTTTAAAAACAGATTTGCCGATAATTTTTTTTTTATTATTATTATTATTATTTTTTTTTTATGCAAACAAACATACTATTTACAGGTGACATTATTTATTGGTGAATAAATAATACAGGTGAAACTATTTAATGTTTAAATGCACTATTTGGCTCGATGCAGCCTGTCTGAGCTCAACACTCTGTGAGAGTGAGGCGATCTCTCAATCTCTGAGAGCAATCTCCGCCCACCGCTCATCTGATATGTAGGAAGTCACGAGTCCGACCAATCAGCGGAAAACTGAAGGCAGTCTCACGAAGCACATGCTAACTGGAGCTGCCTCAGTGATCACGCATCAGTTGTCTCTCAAAGGTAAAGCAGCAGCAGGCGTTGCTGAAGTTGCAAAACACCTCAATATAACCCATGATGTCGCGATGCGGAAAATGCGGGCGGAATCGGGAATGCAGTCATATAATGGAATGTCACGGAATGTCACGGAATGTCGAAGTTTGGATGAATTAATCAAAAGTAGGTCAGTACACTTAAATCGACTCGCTATGGACTAGTATCTATTAATATTAAGCGCAAAAAACACTTAAAATATGAATCCTGCATGTTCTGCATCTCTGTTAATGAATGACACAGGCGTGCGGTTTCATTTACTGCACACATACATACTGAAGCGCGCGTGGCGCTCGCGGTGACTTCAGCGTCTGCCGTCTCACTAAATGAGGACATAAATACATGAACAACATCCCCAGAACTGCTCGCAGAGTCACTTCATGAGCATTTGACGGTTTCATTTGAGTAAAGCGATCGTCATATCATATATACATAGGCTACAGAAACTTAAAAGGTCCTCATGGCAACCTGTCAAAATATAAGATCGGTTTAGCGAATATATTACTGTGGTGCAGTAGAATATCGTAATACAACTACAACAATTATTACAACTTTTGTTGAGAATAATCACTGTACGCTAAATACATTTACTTTAAGTTTTACAAAATGTTTACAGAATGCTTCTGGGTGATCTCTGTACTTATGTTATTATTAATATTTTTAATATTACTGTTTATTTAATGTTGTTGTTATTAACAGTTTTCAGAATTAAAGACATGTTTAAAAGCATTTAAAGAACGTTTTTTGTTGTCAGAGCTCTTGTTATTATTAATTTTGGCATTAATTTTCATTTTTACACCAGACACGTATATCGGTTCAAAATATCGGTTATCGGTCTACTTGATCTGTAATAATCGGTATCGGCCCTGAAAAACACATATCGGTCGACCCCTAGTGCTCATTCAAGTCCTGTGACAGTGCCTCTCTGCAGGCCCCAGGTAGAGCTGCCCACACCTCCTTCATTATTCGTCTCACCAGTCGAAGAGATCTCAACCCCGTAACACTCTGTAAAGACTCAGCTGTTTTCCAGTCATCACCACTTCTCAGATCCCCCAACTTGACAAACCCAGCCTTCACAAAACAGCTTTCCACAGATTTAGAGGACAAAATCCTTACTCTTATTAATGGGTTATGGAACAGCGGTTCTCCCATTATCCAGTCCTCAGGTTGTAAAATATCTCTGTGAATAATAAATGTCTTTCTCCAAGCTGTTATCATTGACTTATAAAAAGGTGTCAACTCTTTCAAATCCACTTCATCACTTTTCAGCAAAAAGCTGTTTATCATACAATAATCCAGATGTTTTCAGAAGAGCACAAGCAACATTAATCCATCCAACATTCTCCTCGTACAATAGTCTCTGGGCTGCTTGCAATCGAAAAGCATTTATGCGGCTTCATACATCTATTAGGCTTTGCCCTCCTTCAAATCACTGGTAGATAAAGTGCCTGCCGAGGAATCCATTTTTGACCAGACCAGAAAAAGTCCACCAGTTTCCTCTGAATCTCCTTAATACTGTCACCTGGTGGCTCAAGCACATTCAGTTTGTGCCATAGCATAGAGGCAGTCAGGTTGTTTGTTATTAGGACTCTGCCTCTATAAGATAGTTCGGGCAATAGCCATTTCCACTTAGACAACTTAGCAACAACCTTTCCAAGCAGACCCTCCCAGTTCTTTTCTTTATACTTATCAGTGCCCAAATACACCCCCAAAACTTTAAAACCTTCCTTTCCCCATTTCAGTCCTTCAGGAAGTTGAGGTGGCCCCGTATCACCCCAAGACCCCACAGCAAATCCATCACACTTTGCCCAGTTTACCTTGGCTGAAGAAGACTTTTCATAAAGATTAAAAATTTTAAAGTATCTAAATATCATTTTGACCGGAAATAAAAATATTTACATCATCCGCATAAGCAGACACAGAATACCTTAGCCCTGAATTATCTCCTGGTATCATTAAACCTTTTAACTAATTTCTTAGCTTACACAGTAAGGGTTCTATGGCTAAACTATAAAGTTGTCCTGATAGAGGACATCCCTGCCTGATTCCTCTTAACAGGGATTGGACAACTCAGGCCACCCCCTATCTTAAGCATAAGTGAAGCATCTTTATAAAGTATTTTTATCCAAGAAATAATATTCTCCCCAAATCCAAAAAATTTTAACACCGTAAAAAGGTATTCATGACCTACCCGGTCAAAAGCTTTCTCTTGGTCAATAGATAAAAAACTAGTGATGCACCGATCATGATTTTTCGTGGCGATTCGATACCGATTTTTTCGAGCAAACTGGCCGATTCCGATTCGATACCGATTTTTTCCCTTTAAGCAACCAACAAGAAATAATGAAAGATTCTAACACAAATAAAGTGGTTATATAGTGAATATAGATTTTATTTAACATGTATAATATTTAATTGTTTAAAAATATATATATTTAAGAAAAAGTTGCCCCCAAATTCATGTCTGTGGTGTTTCAACAATGGATGTCACCCCTTTAAGAAAAGGAGAATTCTATTTGGACTACTTCCTGTGTAAGGGTCACTGCAGGTGCTGGTTGATCTGAGGGGCATGGGGAGTACATTCTTTCTTATTAATTTTGAAGTTAGCTAAATCTCTGACAATTTCATGTGTTGTCATTAGTGTATGTGGTGTTATGTTGATAACTTGCAGATCTGGCATATTTTGATAAAAAAAATATATAAATACATACTTGTTGATATTTCCAAAATGTCCCCTGATCTTGAAATCATCATGATGGTAGCCTCCATTTTAGAAAAGTCTAAGCTGATTTGTATGTGGTGTTACTGTCTCTGGTGTTAATGTATTTTCTGGTAACACAGAGCCTTTAGTAACTTGCATTATAATCCATTTATTTTAATGGATATAGCATATTAAACTAATTTTAAATGCCTATCAATATATTTTATTAGAAAAAACAAACAAGCATCTTTACAAGTTCTGCCTCTCATTTGCCACCCCAGTTGAAGATGGACCAAGATGGTTTTTAAATTGGGTTGAAACTACAGAAAACTGGCCTTAAATGAAAACATTCACAGTAACCATGTGAAATGAAAGGCAACATTTGCATAGTTACACTCTAAAGAACACAACCAACACACATTCAACAGTCCAAACAAAGATGTTACTTAATCAACATTTGTTGTCATTTTTAAAATTGTTGTAAAAGAAAAAAGGTATTTACCAGTGAAACTAAATAAAACCAAAGTAGGCTATATAAATAAATTATTCCAAAATGTTAAATCAAATAATGTTTAGTGCAACGAGCAAAAACAAAGATGCTACAGCTCGTGCTTGTTAAATCGAATTAAGTCAATGTAATTTTAAGGTAAAAAAAATAATAGTCTTGTACAGAACTGGCGTTTATCGTTTTGACGTTTTATTCTTTACAAAAGTAGCATTTCAGCTTTGTCACAAGTTGGTCTGTTTCTTTTCTCATCCAACACGTGAGAAGCTGCGCTGAACAACTGTCACGGTCTATTCTTGTGCAGGCGTGGACAGATACGCCGAAAATTCTAGTGATGGGAAGTTCAGATCATTTTACCGACTCGGACCTTTGAGTCTCATTCAAGATGAACGAGCGACTCGAAAAACCGAAGACTCAAAAAGTGAACTAATCAATTATCTTTCCGGCTCATACTGCATTAGTCACGCGATGAACGAACGACTCGAAACACCAAGACTCAAACAGGTGAACTAATTCCAGTACAGAACCTTTAGGATGGTGCGCATGCATGACTGAACGAATCACTCCCCGAAATGACTCGTTCTTCTCGAGTCTCATTAAAGATTCGTTCAAAATGAATGAATCGTTCAAGACCGACCCATCACTAGCAACTTCAGCTAGAGCAGCAAAGGAAAGCTCTTATTTGTGTGCCAGTAATGTTACACCAACGGCAGTTCGCTTCATTGTATCTGTTTTTCTGTGTGTGTTGTGCTCCTGCCGAATGTCTTCCACACAAATGACATGTTCGCACTTTCAGAAAAATCGGCCGAAAAAAAGACAAAAACCGGCCGGTTGCCGATCGCGCATTATAAGCAAAAACCGGCCGGTTCCGATCTTTGGCCGGTCAACCGGTGCATCCCTATAAAAAACCCACATCAAGATTGTTTCTAATAGATAAATCAATCACATCTCTCATAAGGAACAAATTGTCCATTATTGTCCGCCCAGGAATACAGTAAGTTTGTTCACTTTCCACCACAACATGCAAAATAATTTTTAGTCTGTTTGCTAAACATTTAGACAATATTTTATAGTAGACACATTAAAGACACTGGTCGCCAATTCTTCAGCAAGCCTAGGTCTCCATTTTTTGGCAGGAGTGATAACACAGCTCTTTGACAGCTGTTTGGTAGACAACCTCTTTTAAAACATTCACAAAATACATTATACAAATCTTCTCCTAAGACACCCCAAAAGGCTTTATAAAACTCAGCCGGTAACCCATCAATTCCTGGTGACTTTCCTGTAAGGAAGAGCTGTTTGACCGCCTTCGAAAGTTCATCAAAAGAAATCATTACGTCCGATGAATTTTTATCCTCAGAACTTAATTTAGGAAGATCTTGCAAGAACTGGTCCATAGATCCAACATCACAGTCCATATTACCAAACAGCTCTTTATAAAATGCAACGCCCATTGTTCTCATTTCGGTTGGATCTGAAGTAATAGTTCCATTTCTTCTTTTAAGATGAAGCATACATTTCTTTTGTGCTTCCTTCCGTTCAAGTCCAAAAAAATAAGCAGTTGGAGCATCCATTTCTTTAATTGAAGATATTCTCGCTCGAACTAGTGCACCTTTAACTCTTTGTTCCAACAATGACTTCAACTCAATTTTTTTCTTTTTTTAAATATTCACTGAACCATCATTAACAACATCAATCATTCTTTTTTCCATTTCATTAATCTCAAACTCCAACATTTTCACATTTCTCTTCATTGTAGCAGTAGCATTATAAGAAAATTGTTGACAAAAAAAAAACTTTAATCTGTGCTTTTCCCACCTCCCACCATTGAAGTCAGATTTTCAAAATTATTTTTTCTCTGTCTCCAAATTTCCCCAAAACTACAGAATTTCTCAAAAAAAAATCTGCATCCTGTAGTAGTTTTACATTAAAATGCCAATAAAATGTAGGTCTTGAAATGTTCGCAACATTATAATCTAAAGTAACCATATGATGGTTTGAAAACCCATTTGGTAATATATTAGTATTACTTATTCTATTTATTTCTGACTTATTTATATATAACCTATCCAGTCTCGCTCCTGTCACAACAGAATCTAAAATCTTTATCCATGTATATTGCTTCACCAACTTATTTCTACTTCTCCACACATCCATCAACTTTAATTTATTTGTGATATCAAGTAGTAACTTACTAGATTTTGAGTGAGGCTCATCCCCATTCCTATCCAATAAAAACTGTGTTGTGCAATTCCAATCACCTCCTATTACAACACATGTATTGCCATCATCATATTGTTCTATTGCATCGTTTAATTTTTTTATATGTTATTTCACGATGCCATCCTATATTCGGAGCATACACATTAACAAAAAGAAATTTAACACTTTTAATTTCTGCTATAACTAATAACACTACCTTTTTCTACCTCTATTGTTGTCACAATTTTTAAATCCAAATGTTTTGAAAAAAAGAATTGCAACACCCATACTTAAATTTGTTCCATGACTTAATTTACACTCTCCTTCCCACCATCTATACAACTCCAATTCATTATTACTATCAGAATGTGTTTCTTGTAAAAAAAGTTACTTTGATATCATTTAATTTAATAAATTCAGAAATCAGTGCTCTTTTGACCCCATCTCTTCCCCCATTGATGTTTAAGGATCCTACTCTTACATACTCCATAATAAGGTTCCAATGGAGGGAAAAGAAGAAATAGAAACACCTTTAGTGAATTAGACATCATTTATATTTCCTTTTTTTCAGGGTTTTCCCCCCTCTTATTTTCGTGACAAACTTTTTCAATCGAAACCTCTTCCTCCTACTTAATTTGTCCTCTCCAACTCGTTTCATCCAGTATAATACAGAACTTTCAAATTTCTTAGTGTCAGTAAAGTAATCCTTCACTTCTGCTACTTTCCCGAAAGTCTCATCCAGAAAAGCATCTATTTCCTCCAAAGCATAAAACTTATCACATCCCATCTGACACATCTGACAAATCATCATCACTATCTTCCTCTCCTTCATTTTCAATCATCTCTTCTGAATTATTACCCTCTGAATTCACTATCCTTAATTGATCTCTATCAACTGACATCACTTCCTCAACACCCTCTACCTTCTCCACTTGCTCTGTATTCTTCTCAGTTTCCGTCATCACCATCTCCTCAATCACCTGTATCTCACCACCATTAACATTCTCTACCACTTCAGTAGACGCTTCAGTAGTATTAGTCTCCCTCTCAGCACCAACACTAACTAAATCCTTGTTATTATGAACATTTTGATTCTCATTTTCCACTCTTTCGTCCACAGTTTGCTCTACACTACCATTCGTATCTTTATTTTGACCTGTCTCTTTCATCACTTCTTCTCTTTGCGGACATGACAATCTTACATGTCCTACAGCACTGCATTCAAAACAGCGCATTTCCCCAGTGTTCGCATACAACATGTACGACTTTCCTTCGTAAAAGCATCTAAAAGACACGTTTAATGTCGGGCATTCAAAAACATAAACACCTGCCGTCTAAAAGACAACACATGCTTCAAAGACTCATGTTTACAACCAAGCGGTACCATCTTAATTCCATTTGCAAATTTTCCATACCTCAAAAGCTCACGCTGTATATCCTCATCAGGAATAAATGGCGGTACATTTGAAATTACTACCTTCACAGTTGGAGAAATTAAAGGTTGAACAATGACAAAAGCTCCACATACCACTATGCCGCTCTCTACCAACCGATTGACCAGTAGCTCCTCGTTCAAAAAGACCACCACGGCCTTATTCATTCGAGATGCGGAAATAATGTTTTCATGTCCCACTCGCTCAGCTACATCCAGCAACACATCCTCAACTGTTATACCAACTTGAGTGATGCATCTAATTCCGTGCGACGGCGACGGGCGTTCGCACATCCAGGTGCGGCGCCATCTCTGTACTCGCCACGTGAAAACTAATTCCACAACGCGTCAACTAACCTCAAACTAAACTTTTACTACTAGATTTAATATTAAATTTAAATATCAAATTTACTCAAAAAAGAAATAAGACAATAGAAAAAGTTTAGCACACACACACACACACAGAGAGACACACACACACACACACAGAGAGAGACACACACACAGAGAGAGAGAGAGAGAGAGAGACACACACACAGAGAGAGAGAGAGAGAGAGAGAGAGACTCTGTGATGTTCACAGAGATGTTCATCTCGTCCATCACAAAGATATACGGCCACATCATATGTATGACCATGTGCATCTCAACAAGCAAGGAGTGAAAGTCTTCGCCAGAGTGATGAAAAGCACAGCCCTTGGAAACGCACCGGGAAACATCAGAAACTCCAACAACAAGAGAAGCCCTCATCCAACAAGAAGCCCTCATCCTCCAACAAGAAGCCCTCATCCTCCAACAGAGCCCAGAGCAGCCGCCGGACCGCCATCACAACACAAGAGCTACGCGGCGGCAGTTCAACGACCACAAAACCCTGCAGCTGCAGAACTCAACCACATAAGACGTCTGCTGAACACCGTCTGCTCCAGACTCATGATATAAGTCACACACCTTTACATACATGTACATATACATGCACACACTTTACACACAAACCTATTCATGAAGTCTTTTAAAATCAGTTGTTGGAATATACAGGGTCTGCACTCTTCTACTTTCGGTAACAAGTCTGCAGACCAAGACTTACTCAGCAGTGTAACAGATATGGACATTTGTATCTTTCATGAAACGTGGTGTCGCAGTAATGAGGCTTTACATTGTCCAATAGGATACAAAGAAATTATTGTTCCTTCATTGAAAAAATCTCAAATTAAATATGGCCGTGACTCAGGTGGAATACTTATTTGGCACAAAGACAATTTGAAGCACTTGATAAAAATTGTTAAAATTGAAAATGCATCTATTTGGCTTGAAATGAAATCAGTCATATCACAGCATAATCTTTACCTCTGTGCACTCTATATTCCACCTCACAACTCTCCCTATTACAACGAGCAAAGCTTTCTACAGCTACAGACTGACATCTTGCACTTTCAGTCAAGAGGACATGTTCTCATATGTGGAGACTTAAATGCCAGGACCGGAAGAGAAATTGATTATGTAAATATTGTAGATAATAATCACATATCCAATGACACCACGTTTCATTCTTCATTAGTTATCACACCAAGAAACAGCTATGATAGTTTAGTCAACACCAATGGAAAACAAGTGTTAAAACTGTGTAAAGGTTTAGGACTGTACATCATTAATGGCAGAACCAGAGGAGATAGTTTAGGTAGATTCACCTATTGCTCCAGATTAGGAGCCAGTGTAATCGATTACTCAATTACAGACATAGACCCAAACTTTATTAATGCCTTTATAGTTAGACCTCAACTCCCGATTTCTGACCACTGCCAAACAGTCCTTTACCTGAATCAGTCATGTGACCGGTCAGTACCGCTCCCTCAAACATGAAAAACTGTTCCCTTTAAAACCCAAACTCAGATGGAACCAGTCTAACGCCGAGCAATTCAAAGAGAACATGAGCAGCTCTGTTATACTAAACATGCTGGACCACTTTATGTCCACAGATTTCACTCCAGATACTAATGGAATAAACGCAGCTACATCCAATCTTAATCATATATTTCAAACTTTAGCCACTATATCTAACACTAAACCTCCAAACAAACATAGAACAAACAAACAAAAAATCAAAAAGAATATGTGGTTTGATAATGAATGCACTTGTCTCAGAAAAGACCTTCGACAACTTTCTAACAAAAAGCATAAAGAACCGGCCAATCAGACGCTACGGCTCGCCTACTCCGACTGTCTGAAAAATTATAAAAAGCTCATCTGCAACAAAAGAGATCAATATTATGAAGCTAAAATTGATGAAATAGATGAATCAATAGACCAAAACAATTTCTGGAATCTCTTTAAAAAATGTGAAAGCCCCAAATCAAGGCCATTTCTCCAGTGCGGCACAATCTGGAGGTCTTACTAAAACCCTTTACCAACAACTTGAACCAGACCTCAACCAGCCCCAAACTAACACAAAGAAAACTAGAAGAGTTACAGAAAACGATCAAAATTACCAAAACCCACTGGACATGATTATAACAACATCAGAAATAACAGAGCACATTAAAAACTCAAATTAAAGAAGGCATGTGGACAAGACAACATCAGTAATGAAATGCTCAAACTCAGCAGTCCTTACATAATTCAAGCTCTGGCAAACTTATTCAACCTGATCTTATCCTCGGGGACTTCCTGAGACCTGGGCTGAAGGACTCATCACTCCAATATATAAAAAGGAGATAAATTCGATCCCAATAATTACCGTGGTATCTGTGTGGGCAGTAACCTAGCAAAGCTTTTCTGCACTATAATGAACAACCTGTTCAAGATCTTTTCATGTATTTAGAATGATTTTGATTTTATTTACTATTTATGTTGTTATTTATTTACCTATGTTGTTGTATATACTGTATATATATTAATGCTTTGGCAACATTGTGATATGTTACACAGTCATGCCAATAAAGCTCATTTGAATTGAATTGAGAGAGAGACACTCACACACAGAGAGAGAGAGAGAGAGAGAGAGAGAGAGAGAGAGAGAGAGAGACACACACACAGAGAGAGAGAGAGAGAGAGAGAGAGACACACACACAGAGAGAGAGAGAGAGAGAGAGAGAGAGACACACAGAGAGAGACA
>CM050417.1:31030631-31085338 GCA_027564155.1 Gymnocypris eckloni scoliostomus
AAATCTGGTGCAAACAAATCTAAATATTGATAAAATCATCTTTAAAGTTGTTCAAATGAAGTTCTTACCGGTGCATATTACTAATCAATAATTAAGTTCTGATATATTTAATGTATAATTTTGACCCATACCATGTATTGTTGGCTATTGCTACAAATATACCAAATGCTTTTGTGCACCAGGGACACATATTACAAATATTATGCTTTGGAATAGATTTGACCCATATATAGAATATATATGACTATGCATATCAAAAGAACAATAATAATAGCTATTAAAGCCTCCCCCCCCTTTAATGTGTCATTCACCCAGAAATGATAACTTTGTAATCTCATCTTCACGTTTTGCTGAACACAAATGAAGATGTTTTAAATAACGGATGTGAGCAAGCAGTTTCAGTGACCATCGACTTCTTTTCCAGTTTTGCAGAATATCATCTTTTGTTTGCAATGACATGATTGAGAGTAAATGATGACATTTTTGGGGTGAACTGTCCTTTTAAGTTCCCTTTATCATGCCAGACTAAGCTCAGTAGGAAAATCAGAGTTTCTGTAGATCAAAGTTGTTCTACTCGGATTGAACGGCGCTCGAGGCCGTGTGTTTTTGTGGTCTTAATGTTTTCTCTCTCAGCGTCTCAGATGTGGCATTTAAAGCTGGAGGCGGCTCAGAATGTGCTGCTGTGTAAGGAGATCTTTGCTCAGCTCTCGCGTGAAGCGGTTCAGATCAAATCACTGATTCCTCACATCGTGGTCAAGAACCAGATCATCTCACAACCCTTTCCTGGTATTCACACGCATTCATTCATGCCGCAGACGCTTTACACCAAGCCACTAGCAATGCACGCTTGATTCTGTTCATTAAAGTCAAGTGTTAATGCATCGTGTGAGTACATAGCATTAACGGTAATACTTGACCATAAGGTTAAAGCTGGTTAATGCATTAACTAACGATCAGCAATGCATCTGTTACAGTATTTGTTCATCTTTGATATTCAGTTATAGTTCAAATGCATTAGTAAATGGTGAAATTAACAATTACTGAGATTAATCAATGCCTTAAAAATATTCTTCGTTGTTCGTTCAACTAATGTCAAGAAATGAAGTCTTATTATAAAGTGTTACTGTATTAACGCTCCATAAAGACAAAATTCATAATTACATATTTTAAGACCTATAGTCATATTAACATGTTCTCATCACCTTTATTCATTATTTCAAGGTTTGTTTATTCGTCACATACTAAATGATACGGTATAATCAGAAGTGAAATCTAAATCAAGTCAGGTCAGGTTTGTGACTCTGTGTGTGTGTGTGTGTGTGTGTCTCTCTCTCTCTCTGTGTGTGTGTGTCTCTCTGTGTGTGTGTGTGTGTGTGTGTGTGTGTGTGTGTGTGTGTGTGTGTGTGTGTGTCTCTCTCTGTGTGTGTGTGTGTGTGTGTGTGTGTGTGTGTGTGTGTGTGTGTTCAGGTCTGCAGCTGTCCATCTCTCTCTGTCACTCCTCTGGAGAGAAGAAAAGTCAGAGAGCGTCTCCAGACAAGAGCAAGCCAGATGACCATCTGTATGTGTTAGAGCACAACCTGCATCAGCTGATACGAGAGGTACAGGCTCGTCCCCGGAGCGCTCTTCCTCCTCCTCCTCATCATCATCAACTGTGTGTGTGTGTGTGTGTGTGTAGTTCCACAAGCAGACGCTGAGCTCGGTGGTGATGCCTCATCCAGCCTCTGCTCCGTTCGGACACAAGCGCTTGCGGCTGGCGGGACCCATGGCCTACGACAAAGCCCAGATCATCTCCCTGCAGCAGAGCGAGGGACTCCTGGAGAAGATCATCAAACAGGCCAAACACATCTTCCTGAGGAGCAGGTGAGCATCGCTCACAGAGGAGCTCAGAAAACAGCAGAGTTCAGAGAGTGTTTGTCTGCTCGAGATCTCTCCACTTAGTAAAGATGATCTAGTGATCATATATAAGTATAGTTATAGAAGGCTGCATCTGAACCGTGAAACTGGGTAAAGATATGAGTGTTAGACAGGCTTGTGTACACATCCCTAATTGGACAGTATTTTGCTGTGTGTGTGTGTGTGTTTGTGTTGATTTAGACTTAAAGCTTAAATGATTTTCAGGGGCTTTTAAACTATTATAAGGGTGTTTTTCCAACCTTGCATCATCTTTTATTTCAAATTCTTACATTTAATCAGTAATAAGACACAAAGTCCATCGTTGCACTGCAGTCTGAAAAAACAAACAAAACGTGACACTTAAAGATGTAGTGCAGACAAAATAGTAGTAATGCATAGTTGTATGTGTGTGTCTTATAATTTTCACTGGTCAGTGTCCGTCAGGGTTGTATATTGCAGTATATATTGACCAATTAAGTCTCTTTCTTTCAGGACGGCGCGGACCATTGACAGTCTGGCCAGTCGTATCGAGGACCCTCAGATCCAGGCTCACTGGTCCAACATCAACGATGTGTACGAGTCCAGCGTCAAAGTGCTCATCACCTCGCAGGGATACGAGCAGATCTGCAAGTATGACCTGAGACCAGAAACACACACCAGCAGCCGCTACTGAGAGTACAGACCTCACTCGTGAAACGGCATCGCACAGCTCTGCATAAAGGCTGTTTCACAACCCATTGATCGCCTTCAGCTCATTCACGCCTGCACGCTAGGTGGCGCCGAACAGCAATGCATTTTTCCTCAGACATGCATCTCGTATATGTGAGCCTGGAGCACAAAAGCAGTCATAAGCAGCACAGCTATATTTGTAGTAATAATCAACAATACATTGTATGGCTCAAAATTATACTTTTTTTTTAAGCCAAAAATCATTAGGATATTAAGATCATGTTCCATGAAGATATTTAGTACCGTAAATATATCAAAACTTAATTATTGATTAGTAATATGCATTGCTCAGAACAACTTTAAAGATGATTTTCTCAATATTTAGATTTTTTTGCACCCTCAGTTTCCAGATTTTCAAATATTATCCAAACCATACATCAATGGAAATATTATTTATTCTGCTTTCAGATGATGCATAAATCTCAGTTTTAAAAAAATGACACTTTAGACTGGTTTTGTGCTCCAGGGTCATATGCTGCTCAATATACAGCATTAAAAATAATAATATAGCTAAATAAAGTTTGCTTATTTACATTTACATTTATGCATTTAGCAGACGCTTTTATCCAAAGCGACTTACATTGCATTCAAGTTACAGTTTCTACATTTTATCAGCTCTTGCTTTCCCTGGGGGCTTATACACCTGAAACACAATCTATCTATAATGCTTACAAGAATACGTCTTCAATTATTAATAGAGGTACAATTAGCATCACGCTACACTTGTAAATGTATGTGATTATTAATGTTTTTGCTTAAAACCATAATCCAGTGCTTGTAATAACTTCATATTGAGATGAAAAGTGGATTTTGCTTCTATAATAGACAGACAAGCACTCTTTGTTATGTTTTATAATGACAAGACACCTGTTTCTCATTTGTCATAAACATCCTTTATTGTTAATAAATATCATGAGTTGCAGTCTGTTTGCTTTCATATTTCACGTATAGAAAAATGTTTCTCAGTTTTTCATACGCAAGGCAGGAGATATGATCCATGATCGACAGATTCTCGTGGAAGAAAACAGACGGTGCTCTTCAGATCAATCCAGTGAATAATTCATATAAAGGATATTATAAAGAACATGTGAGAATAAATCTGTGCTCGGATAACAGGAACGTATCTCTTCTCTTCTTCTGTGTTTGTTTACATGGGTTTTGGAAACAGCGCCACCACTCTCACGCTTGTGTGCAACAACACTTCTGGCTTCAGACGTGGACATTCGATCGAAACTGCCTTGCTCTCAGTTGTTGAAGACCTAAGACTTGCAAAAGCAGCTTCCAAGTCTTCATTACTTATCTTGCTGGATCTGTTCGCTGCTTTTGACACGGTTAACCACCAGATCCTCCTGTCAACCCTATTGAGAAAGGGCATCTCAGGAACCGCACTCCGGTGGTTTGACTCTTACCTCTCAGATAGGTCCTTTAAAGTATCTTGGAGAAGTGAGGTATCCAAGCCGTAACGTCTAGCTACAGGAGTGCCTCAGGGCTCTATTCTCGGACCACTTCTCTTCTCTGTCTACATGGCATCACTAGGTTCTGTCATTCAGAAACATGGCTTTTCATATCACTGCTATACTGATGACACTCAATTCATCCTGATGATCTGACGATAGCTGCTCGCATCTCAGCATGTCTGGACCATGAAGGACCATCACCTTCAACTCAACCTTGCCAAGACAGAACTGCTTGTGGTTCCATCAAACCCATAATTTCATCACAATTTCAGCATCCAGTTAGGCACATCAACCATAACTTCTTCGAAATACAGCCAGAAACCTTGGAGCTATGGCCGATTTGCCCTATACAACATTAGGAAGATCAGGCCCTTTCTTTCTGAACATGCTTCACAACTCCTTGTTCAAGCTCTTGTTTTATCCCGACTGGACTATTGCAATGCTCTTTTGGCAGGTCTTCCAGCCAGTTCCATCAAACCTCTACAATTAATCCAGAACGCTGCTGCAAGATTAATCTTTAATGAGACGAAAATGAATGTACGTCACTCCTCTGTTTATCAATTTGCACTGGCTAAAAATAGCTGCTTGCATTAAATTCAAAGCATTAATGTTTGCCTACAAAACCACCTCTGGCTCTGCACCTCTTTACCTAAATTCATTACTAACACTTATGTGTCTCTAGAAGCTTGCGTTCTGCGAGTGAACGACGCATTACTGTACCATCCCAAAGAGGCACAGAGCCACTTTCACAGACTTTTACATTAACTGTTCCCCGCTGCCCAACTCAATCCAGCAGCTGAGTCCTTAGACATCTTCAAGAAACGGCTAAAAACACATCTCTTCTATCTTTATCTGACCCTCTAACACTAGGATAATTTTTATTTATTATATCTACTTGTTTTCTTTCATAAAAAAAACCTTGCTACGTGAACTGAGACTTGTTAAAGCACTTTCTCTTTTGTTGGTTTTTATTACTTCTATTGTCCTCATTTCTATTGTCTCATTTCTTTGGATAAAAGCATCTGTTAATGAAAAATAATCCTTGCTTTTTCATGCCTCGAATGATCACGCCTTGTGTGAATTTGAATAGCGGTTTCGATTCAAAGGCGACATCGCACCAAATTTTCACATTCAGTGTGAAAAGGCGTTGAGGGTTAATGACCCAGCTCACCGTTAACACAGATTACGTCTCAAATGTCCTGCTTAGGTCGATCCAGCTGCAGCTGAACATCGGTGTGGAGCAGATCAGGGTTGTGCATCGAGACGGACGCGTCATCACGCTCTCACACCAGGAGCAGGAGCTGCAGGACTTCCTTCTGTCACAGGTATATCCCACCAGATACTCACACACACACACACACACACACACACTGTCTCACACACTGTCTCACACACACACACACACACACACACACTGTTTCACACACACACACACACACACACACACACACACACACACACACACACACACACACACACACACACACACGCACACACACACTCACTCACTCACTGTCTCTCACACACACACACACACTGTCTCACACACACACAACACACTCACTCACACACACACACGCACACACTCACTTACACACACACACACTGTCTCACGCACCAGGGCTCTAGAGTGCGACCTAATTTCTCACGGGTGCGACTAACAAAAATCCCAGGGACTGGTGCTCACACACACAGCCATTCGAGAAAAGGTAAAAAGTATCCACACTCAGAAACTCAACAAAAGACACTCCCTCACACACATCGTGGTCTAAACCACAATCAGAGATAGTGAAGGGCGGACACACACACACTGATTGGCCGTGGTCCACATATTCCTGTATGTGTGTGTGCGCTTGACAAATGCACACACGTGCTGCTGCAGTCACACACACACACAGAAAGAGGTGAGTAGTAGAGATGCAGTGTTGCCAACTTAGCGACATTTAGCACCTTTGTAGACCCCCATAGCAACTTTTGTTTTCCAAAAAGCAACTAGTGACAAATAGAGTCTCTCAGAGTGTCTCTGTGATCGAGATCAGCGCATCTGCTCTGTTCAGCAAGCGCCTGAGAGGAGCCCATTCAGTTAAAACAGATATTATTGCTTCTCTAAATGTACATGCAAATATAGAAGAAATCACAGTTCTTATATTGTGTCTTATTTGATTTCATCAGACAACGGCTCAATACAATTATAAATTAGTATTTTTGTGCAGACTAGCTTCTTGGAAGGGAGAGCTGGTTATGAATTCTTAAAGGGACGTGTTTCAGTCATTATTTCATATTTATTCTGTTGACTGACAACATAAACAGTCAAATATATAAAGTAAAACAGTTTTATTGAGAATTTGGCTGCATTAAAATACAGTATGAGTACAGAGAGACGATTAGACAGAACAGAACAGTTATTTTTTTCTTTACTTTGTCATTTAGCAGACGCTTTTATCCAAAGCGGCTTACAAATAAGTAACTAAAATTAAAAGTTAAAACTATACATAATATATACACATTTAAGAAGATAAAGACATGAAATAAACATGACAAATGCATACAACATTTCAAAACTAAACATTTAAATGAAAATAAAGCTAAAAAATATTAAATCAAGAAAAGGTATGAGTATAAAAATGCTTCTAACATAACACTAAAGGCCTAAGTATACTTTTTGCATAGTAAGAATTGGTTATAAAAACTGTAAATACTTTTTTTCATTATGTTTAGTGCAATTATTTGGTAGTCTGTGGTGGGATGGGGCGCAGGATTGTTTTATGGGTTTAAGGGGGGGGTTTGAGAAGCACTGCACTAGAGCATCCCTTCGTTCAGACACAGTGGAAGATCTGATAAGACTCAGTGTAGAAGGGCCAAGTCTGGAAGATGTTGATGCTAGAGAGAGTGTGGCCAGCTGGTTTAGCCAAGGACAAAGATCAAGAAAGCTAAACTACAGGAGTTGGCCATCCGAGGGGCATGTGACTGCAATGGAGGATAGTCCATAATACATTGAGCCATGAGATGTTCAGTTTGACGCCCTTAAAACACTTAATTTAGATTGTATTTATCTTGAGATGTTTTAAGTTTAAATCTCTGCTCAGTGAAGCACTTTAAGCACCAACACTTTTTCAGTAAGTTACCTTTCTTGTAGAATTGTGCTTCAAATAAAAAATTTTATGTTGACCAGATTGTTAGTTAATCGTTTTACTAGTCAATATTGCCTATATAAAAATTTGGGTGCACCTAACTTTTGTGCTGGTGCACCTAAGAAAAAAAGTTAGTCTAGAGCCCTGCGCACACACACACACACACACTGTTTCTCATACACACACACACACACTCACTCACTGTCTCACACACACAGACACACACTCTCAAACACACACACACACACACACACACTCTCATATGGTCTGAGGATGAGCACATTTCAAGCAAATCTGATCTCTGGCTGTCATGGATGTTGTGTGTGTGTGTGTGTGTGTGTGTGTGGGCATGTTTATGTGGTTTATGAGGACACAAATTTGTATAATAACATGGGTATAACATAGGTATTACAAGGAGAAGGTGATTTATGAGGACATTTTCAGTGTCCCCATAATTTAAAACGCTTATAAATCATACAGAGTGAGTTTTTTTGAGGGAAAATAGAAATGCAACGTCTCCTGTGAGGGCTAAGTTTAGGTGTAGGGTAGGTGTAGGGCAATAGCTCTTACAGTTTGTACAGTATAAAAACCATTACGCCTATGGAGAGTCCCCGTAAACCATAAAAACCAACGTGTGTGTGTGTGCAGATGTCGCAGCATCAGGTTCACGCTGTGCAGCAGCTGGCTAAAGTCATGGGCTGGCACGTGTTGAGTTTCGGTAATCACGTGGGCCTCGGCCCCATTGAGAGCATCGGGAACGCCTCCGCCATCACTGTCGCGTCTTCTAACGGAGAATACGCCATCTCAGGTGCGTCTAAACATGCGGTGATCAGGTAATGGACATTCATAAATAGTAATGCATGATGAGCCTAAAGGGCAGTACATGGAGCTGGTGTGTGTCTGTGTGCAGTGCGCAACGGTCCAGAGAGCGGCTGCAAGGTGCTGGTTCAGTTCCCGCGCATTCAAGCCAAAGAGCTGCCCAAGAGCGACGTGGTGCAGGACGGCAAATGGACGCACCTGAGGGGTCCTTACAAGGAGGTGCGCTGGAGCCGAATGGAGGGGAGAAACTTCGTTTACAAAATGGAGCTGCTGATGGCGGCCCTGACCCCGTGTCCCTAGAGCCGTCAGGGTCTCACGTTAATGTGATGCATCTCTTTAATGTTTGCTCATGATCAGTCTTTTTTCTATGAAAAGGCCAAACACTTGTTAGAAATAAACTTTTTCACTTCCAGCTCTGCATTTTTCTTTAGTTGTGAAAGCACATGTGTGACCCTGGACCCCAAAACCAGTCATAAGGGTCTATTTTAATTTTATTTTAGATGTATGCATCATCTGAAAGCTGAATAAATAATATTTCCATTGATGTATGGTTTGAACAATATTTGAAAGTCTGGAATCTGAGGGTGCAAAAAAAATCTAAATATTGAGAAAATCATCTTTAAAGTTGTTCAAATTAAGTTCTTAGCAATGCATATTACAAAAAAAAAATTACGTTTTGATATATTTACGGTACAAAATATATTCATGGATCATGATCTTAATATCTAATGATTTTTGACATACAAGAAAAATGATAATTTTGACCCATACAATGTTGGCTATTGCTACAAATATACCTGCTTTTGTGCTCCATGGACACATATATATATATATATATATATATATATAAGTCCTTCTAAACGCTGGAAAATCTAAAGACAAATTATGTTTAACGAGCACAACCAGTGAAGGTAATCATCGTTATGCAAAGATATCTATTTTGAACCTTTACTATCAAAAGGTTCAGATTTGTCTTATCCCAGAAGAAAAAAAAAAACTAGATTTTTTGTCTAAATATGCTATTTGTTAGACATTACTATTTAGCAATCATGACACTGAGCCACATTCAAATCTTTGTGTTTTATAAGAGACACATTTGTACACTAAATAACATAACAGGGATTTTGCTAGGATTGGGATCTGAACCACAAATGGAAATTTGCCTTGACATCATAATACAATGATTTTTAAAAATAACATTCATACGTTTCTCACCATCTGGTACATGAGAGGACATCTTTTGACCATCTATATATGTATATTTATATATATACACCTTGCCACGTGTACTGCATTAGGCTAACTGACTCTTGCTCTTTTGTTGGATTGGATTGCTTCTGTTGTCCTCGTTTGTATAAAAGCGTCTGCTAAATGTATAATAACACCTGTATAAGTATATGATTGTCCGCTCTTCTTCACAGCAGTATGTCGAGGAGCAGCGTTCAGTTGATGTCTGTCTGATTGAACACGAGGCAGATGTGAAGTTCATCACTCATCTGGTCACTCGTTAATCACAAACAGAGGCTGTTTGCTGTCTATAAGCTGTTTGTTTGCAGTTCAGTCTCATTGTGCTCTGTGCAGAATAGAGGTTCAAATAGAGGTTCAGATGCATTTACAAATGAAAAGTAACACATTCTGATGGATCAGATGGCCTGGGTTGTGTTTCCGAAAGTCTAAGTACGTCGAAGACCCATTGCCAAACCTTTCCTCTTCTCAGCAAGTGTGTGATCTGCATTAATGAGCATTAATTATAAGCTCTTACCTCCTTTAGGACATCTAACATACGCTCTTAAAAATAAAGCTGCTTCACGATGCCATAGAATAACTTTTTGTCTAAATGGTTGCATGACATCTGAAGAGCCTTTCTGTTTCTTTGTGGCGAAATAAGGTTCTTCAGATTATAAAGAGATGGTTCTTTGTGGAACCAAACGTCTCTTCAATGGCATCGCTGTTAAGCACCTTTATTTTTAAGAGTGTACATGCATTGCAATCGGTGTAGTTTGCTACCTGGTAAGCATCTCCGTTGTCTCCAGGCCTTTATGAAGTTGTGTAGTTTATTCAAGAGCCACATACACAGCATCAGAAATGCAGCCAGCGTCCCCAACACAATGATGAACATGATAAAGTACTGAATGTCCTCATACAGCACCTCTGAAACACAGGATTAAATAAAGCATCATGTTCAGTGTGTGTTTGTGTCTCTATATCAAAACATGCATGCTCACCAGTTACACTCAACACCATGCACACGTCCTTGCTGTTTCCAGACGCTTCGGTCACAGTGATGGTGTAATACCCAGAGTCTTGTAGACGTAGGTCGGTTATGGTTAGAGAGCCATTGGGATGAGTTTGCACTCTTCCTTCGTACATTTGCGTGACGTTTGCAGAGCCGCCGAGCATCCAGGCTGCGATGCTTTGCTGTCGGCTTACAGAACTGAACATCCATCTGATTGCTGGAGTCCCGGTGTATGTGATGTCCACGGAGAAAAGAGCGCTTCCCCGAACCGGTGCCGTGATAGTGCTCCTCTGCACCTGAATGATAACGGACTGAGCTTTGGAGAGAACAGATAGAGGAGAGAGTCAGTGGATGTTAAAACACTTCGTCTGATTATATGCAAAAGCAGAGTTCTTAACCTCAATCAAATTTAGAAAGAGTAGTGATGATTTCAATACATTGCTCTGTTTGTATGACGAGTCTTGTGTACATTTTGGGACAGAAGATGTCTTATTGATGCTAGACAGAGGTTTTTGGGAAAAGTATTAATATGTGGAATTGGAAATAGTAACACCAACATATTATGGAGGGCCAACAACCGTTTTATAATCATGCATTTTAATAAGAGCTAAGTGCTGTGACGCGGTGTCCAATCCGAGTCTGAGTAACAAAAAACAATCACTGGTGTTCCTCAAGTTTCAGTTCTCACTCCTATTGTTTTCTTCATTTACACAACCTTACTTGACACGATCATGGAAGCACATGCATCTCTTACCACTTACATCATTGCTCAACTAGTGTGTAACACCAAACAGGACAGAGATGAACATGGAGGTTTTGTTTGACAACTAGCTGAGCTTTTCCACTCACATTTCAACAACGGCCTGGTCATGAAGATTTGTGCTTTACAGCATCAGAAAAATCAGACCCTTCATGTCAGAAGACACGTCACAGCTCCTCTTGTTATCTCAAGACTGGACTGCTGTGATGCACTTACAGTCAATGTAACTAAACCTCTGCACAGCAGCAGTTTTAACATTACGTGACGACATCTGACGCACGGACGCCATGACATCTGACGCACAGACGCCATGACACATGCCAAACCTGTGACATCTGACGCACCACATGCCAAACCTGTGACATCTGACGCACAGATGCCATGGCACATGCCAAACCTGTGACATAAACCTGTGACATTGTCACTCTGCGTGTCGCACCTTCGGTAGTGACTGACACCTGCCCCTAGGTGCCGCTGCTTAATGTAGATTGCGTGACACGAGCACGTCAGCACGATATTGATTTAATTAATAGTATGTTGCGGTCAAGTATACGATTTATTGCATCGCGAAATTCATTTGTACAACAAATATTCCTCTGTTAAGATTAAAATGTGTCTAATGCCCCTTAATGTGTATTTTGTCATTGTAAGTTTATTTACAGTAGCCTGCTTTGTACAATAGTGTAACGGATGTATGCCAAGGGCTATGTGTAAACCTCGCGCTCCTGACCTCAAAAAGAGGCGCTCTAGCGACTGACGCTAGAGGCTGTAGCCTT
Source organism: Gymnocypris eckloni scoliostomus (assembly GCA_027564155.1). Lineage (NCBI taxonomy): Eukaryota > Metazoa > Chordata > Actinopteri > Cypriniformes > Cyprinidae > Gymnocypris > Gymnocypris eckloni. The sequence continues at coordinate 31,042,433 of CM050417.1, forward strand.
TGGCGTTCCTTGTTAGATGCCCGCCTCCTGCACCGGAATCCCGGGTTCGAGACCTGCTCGGAGCAAGAACGATTTAGGATGGTGTGGACCCGGGGGGGTTACAATAGCCATACGTAAATAGGCTATTTTTTATGTCACAGGTTTGGCATGTGGTGCGTCAGATGTCACAGGTTTATGTCACAGGTTTGGCATGTGGTGCGTCAGATGTCACAGGTTTATGTCACAGGTTTGGCATGTGGTGCGTCAGATGTCATGTCACGTAATGTTAAAACTGCCTCTCCCTCTGCAGATGATCCAGCAGTAAATCTGGTCTTTAATCAGCCAAAGTGAACCCACGTCACCATTGCCTATTTTTAAAGCATGCAAAAACAAGTTGGTGTTAAATACCAATGATAAAATAAACGAAAGCATTGCGGTGGAAGCTGCAGGAATGTTTTTTTCATATTACTGGTGAAACGATCCTTTGCTAAGCCCCGCCTTAAAACACCAATCCCAATGGCCAATCCCAGCTTAGCAATATCGCTTCGACACGCCCCATTCCTGCTCCTTTCCAAATAAGGCTCTGCTCTGAAACAGTGTTTTTAAAGCAAATAACTTAGCAAAGAATACCAAGTGATAGGAAAGTGTGGCAGAAACAGGTTTGGCTGGCCTGACTTATTCAGTCTCGATACCAGAGTCCTTCAGTATTCACTTCAACTGTAAGTCACCCAGTTAAGTTTTATACGTGTTGAAGCGATATATGTTCAGGGGTTAAGAAAGACTTAAAACAGTGTTATACAGTGTGATATTACATAAAAATGCCAAATACTGGAGCACCAATTTCACACAGGATTATAGTAATTATAGAGAAATTCTGTGTTTAATGTTAGAAAGTTTAGTTTGAAAGGATGCATGAACAAATACCTGAACAGTTCAAACAAAAGCATTGTAATCACACTGTTATTTTTCCTAATATTCATATGATTATGTTTTCTTTAATCATAACACATGTGCACAAATATTTATTTAGAAATTTTGACTAGAAACAAGACAAAAACACTACGTAACTTTACATTTCACTTCTGATTATACCCTGTATAATTTATTATGTGACAAATAAAGAAACCTTGAACCTTGTAAGATAAGCTATTTTTTTGCAGTGAAAGCACACACACACACACATACACTCTCTCTCTCTCTCTCTCTCTCTCTCTCTCTCTCTCTCTCTCTCTCTCTCTCTCTCTCTCTCTCTCTCTCTCTCTCTCTCTCTCTCTCTCTCTCTCTCTCTCACTCACTCACACACACACACACATACTTACCGTAATGGCAGAGACAGAAGATAATGTTCTGAGACAAACGAATCCATGCGGGCCTCATTAGTCTGATTCATCCATATATCTATATATATATATACAAGTAACGTGTGATTGTGTTTATAGCTCAGTCATAACTCTAGACTTTCACCCTGTCCTTCTCTGCTATCCATTCCGTCGCTGCATGCTTCCTCACGCCCCTGTTGATCTTTTCTGCTGTTGTTTTCTCTTTCTCTTTCAGACTTTGCTCCCTTTTGCTCCTTTTCCTGTCTGTCCGATCTGCTCATTCAACAAGATGTGTTCACTTTCAGCACTGAACTATAATGACACTGGTCAGACCGGTTTAGCAGCTGGTGACGCACACACACACGCACGCACACGCACACACACGCACACACACACACACTCTCTCACTCACACACACTCACACACACACACACACACACACACACACGCACACACGCACACACGCGCACACACACACACACACACTCTCACACGATGACCTCTAGAATGGAGTCAACATACAGCTATACTGCACAGTATTACAGTTTTTCTCAATTGTTTACACACAAATTATGGTACTTGAGACACAATGACCACAACATGTAACTCATTCACCAACCCCCTGAACCAATTCTGCTAAACTACAAGCACAGTTCCTGCTTTACACTCAAATTGCAGTTCTAAAACACACTTTTTTCAAAACACTACACACAATTATCTGCTTTTGGCACAATTTTCATGCAGAAAATATCTTGTTTTCACAAGGAACACACTGCCATTCAAATATGCACACTGACTCATCTCAAGGGCAAACACCCGTCACACAGTTTTACAATTAACAATCAGAGCTTTAGCATAAATGGGCAACAGGTGAGCTCTTCTGTTTTGGAGCAATGGATGCCAACATTGGAAACAGAGGCAGAGCCAGAGGAGTAAGAGTAAGAGGAGGAGGACGGGGAGGACAAGGATGAGGAAGGCCAAGGACCGTAATCTCTGATGAGATCCGAGCCACTTTGGTTGATCATGTGGTCAACCATGGTCTAACAATGAGGGAGGCTGGGCAAAGAGTACAGCCACATTTGAGCAGGTACACTGGAGCATCCATCATCCGGACTTTCCGAAATGAGAATAGGTAAGAAATCTACTCTCACTAGAAAATTGCAGTACTGGATATCAATACAGTACTCAATGAGTACAGTAGTACAGTATTGCCTGTGGACTGTTCTGTAGAACTGTAAAAATACTGTAAAGTATGTTTTAAGTATTTAGGAAATGTATACCTACTTTGTATTTACAGTATTTTACTATTTGTTTTGCAGAACTGAAAGATTACCAACACAAGGTGGTCGGGAACATGTTCTATCTCCTGAACAGGAAACTGAAATCATGAACATGGTCCTAGAAAACAACGCTATAACATTACGGCAAATACAAAGAAAAATAATAGAAAACAATGACATGTTTCAAAATATTGATAGGGTAAGCTTATCAACACTTGACCATGTCTTGCACAGAAATCATCTCAGGGTGAAGCAGGTCTACAGGGTGCCATTTGAACGCAATTCAGAAAGAGTCAAAGAATTGCGATATAACTATGTGCAATTGAGTCCAACAATTGATGCATACTCTCAACACTGTATACAGTAAATTCTTCTGTTGTTTTGTATGTAGTGTATGTGCAACTTTGTGTTGGTTGGGAATGGGATGTACACTGTGTACATTGTTTTTGCGGGAAAAATTAAATAAAATTTTACCATGTATTTGTGTGTTCTGAGTATAAAAACAATATTCTCAAATATTTTACAACACACTTATGTTTGTACTGTCTGTAGTAAGTGTAACACTGAACCAAAAAAAAGGCCTAAGTCATTATGATGAATGGAGAAGAAGTGTTTTACATTCATCATAGTGTTTTACATTGAGCACATCAGTGTTCAGCTAGTTCTTATAAATGTCTATACATATGATGGTTTGTGTGTGTCATTTGAAAACAAAATCCCATTTTGAGAAGAAATAACATTGTTTTGCATTTCACGATTTCACACTTACATCTACTAGCACGATAACGTAATGCGTATTTGGCGTGTATGGTAATACGTTGTAGGCGTGCTGTCCTGGGGGAGGGCTCCTAGCCGGGAATGGCCCGAACCCAGTGAACCCCCCGTGTGATTAGAAATCTAGTGATACTGGTGGAGAAGGGGTGGTGGAGGGATGCTGCTTAACCGTCGACTAGATGGAGGTAAGACAGCTGTATTTATGTCCAAGGCTGATTACCTAGATTGTGTACCACCTGTGCTAATTAGCCTGAGTATCTGACGTGCTCCTCCCGAACTTAGTTTAAAAACTACGTGTCTAAACTTCATTTCACGATTTCACACTTACATCTACTAGCACGATAACGTAATGCGTATTTGGCGTGTATGGTAATACGTTGTAGGCGTGCTGTCCTGGGGGAGGGCTCCTAGCCGGGAATGGCCCGAACCCAGTGAACCCCCCAAAAAGCAATAGAATGTAGGACAGCCGCCAGACTAAGATTTACCCCCCAAATACGCGTTTGACATCTGGCGGGAGCTAGTTCCGAGGAGTGGCTTGTGTGGCAGGCCGGGGGGGTCTACGTGCTCTGAGGGAGCGGTTTAGCATGCATGAGTGGGCCCCACCGACCGCGGAGTGAATTTCGTGGTTTTGGGGCGACTGGTCGGGAGGGCTCAACCGAGGCCCAGCGATGGCTCACCGCATTGGGCGGGTGAGCCCTGCCTGCCGATGGAGGAGCAGCGTGGTTGGAGCCCTGGCCAGGAGGACCCGAGTTGCCTGCAGTGGGATAGTTCACGGAGTCGGCGTATCGCCCTACTGGCCATCAGTCCCTGCTAATCAGAGGACAGAGGGCGGTATCTGGCCGAGAGGACCCATGAAGCCTCCGATAGGGCACAATACCTCCGACGGACGGATGGGTCCTATCGGCTAGGCAGATAAAAGAGTTTGGGACGCCCGACAAGGATGCTCTCACAACATCCGGCGGAGATCGAGACTCACGGCATCGAATGGATGAGCGTCGCATGCGGACGGCAAGCATAGGAGCTCACCGAGACCAGCGTCAACGTCATGACATGAGACCAAGGCTACGCTGCCAGACGGATAGTCTCGCCGACGAGTAGGGAGAAGAGAAACCCGGAACTGGGGGGGCTCTGGCAGCATCCGATGGGAGATTGTAAGACTTAGGACATCGGACGGGTAAGCCTCGCCAGGCGGGGGGAAAAGGTTTGAGGATAGCAGAGACAGTTCAATGGTGTTCGGCGGGCGGATGAGGACCGCAGCGACGGCTAGGCCTCGTCGCCCGTCGGACGGAAAAAATAGATGGGTGACTGAGACTGACGCCGAACTCTACGGGAGGCCAATACTCACTGAGTCTAACGGGTTAGTCTCGTCTGCCAAGTGGGAAGCAGTAAGTCGTCTCGCTGTGAGGCTCTCGCCGACGCCCAACGGGGGCACAATATCCGCTGTGTTGGACGGGTAAGTGTCTCCAGCGTGGGACTAGAAAAGGCAAGGTTGTCTGGCCGGGAGTGCTCTCGCCGGCGACCGACGGGAGATCAAGACTCACTGTGTCGGACAGGTGAAGACGGAAAGGTAAAGTTTTGGTCGGGATGCTTAGCCGACATCCCACTGGCGGGCGTGCCCGCCTGTTTGATGGGTTAGCTTCGCTGACGTAGGAGGAAAAGGTGAGGTTATCCAGCCGGGAGGCTCTTGCGGCGTCCGCGTGAGATCAATACTGGTGTCGGACGGTTGAACCTCGCCCGGTAGTGGACTGAAAGCTAAGATTGCCTGAACGGCCGGGCATGTCGCGTTCGACGGGGTTCGATATCGTGGTGCGAGCAGGCGAAAGGATGAGTTTGTCTGGCTGGGAGGCTCTCGCCGACGTCCAACGGGGGCACAATACCCGCTGTGTTGGACGGGTAAGCCTCGCCGAGCGTGAGACTTGAAAGGTAAGTTTGTCTGGCTGGGAGGCTCTCGCCCGGCGTCCAACGGGGCACAATACCCGCTGTGTTGGACGGGTAAGCCTCGCCGAGCTTAGGACTTGAAATAGTAAGATTGTCTGGCTGGGAGGCTCTCGCCGACGTCCAACGGGGGCACAATACCCGCTGTGTCGGACGGGTAAGCCTCGTCGCGCGTGGACTTGAAAAGATAAAATTGTCTGACCGGGAGTGCTCTCGCCGGTGTCCGTCGGGAGATCGGGGCTCGCCGAGTCGGATGGGTTTAGACAGAAAGGCAAATTTTAGGGGGTCGGAAGGCCTCGCAATCAACCGGCAGCTTGGTTGGGTAGGCCTTGCCGGCCGCAGGATGGAAAAGGAAAGTTGCCTGTCCCGGAGACTCTCGCCGACGTCCGACTGGTTTCAGAATCGCTGTGTCGGACGGGTAAGCCTGGTCGAGCAGTAGGTTTGAAAAGGTAAGGCTGTTTGTCCCGGAGGCTCGCCGACGTCCGACTGGTTTCAGAATCGCCGTGTCGGACGGGTAAGCCTCGCGAGCAACAGGTTTGAAAGGTAAGGTTGTCTGGCGGGAGTCTGCCGGCGCCCAACGGGAGATCAAGACTCGCTGTGTTGGACAGGTAAAGACAGAAAACAAGCTGTGTGGCCAGGAGGCTCTTCGCCAACATCCGACCGGAGGAAAATACTCGCGGTCTGGATGGGTAAGCCTCGCCGCCGTGGGGTGGAAGAGGTAAGGTCGCCTGGCCGGGTGCTGCACCGGCGTCCGATGGGAGATTAAGACTCACTGTCGGACAGGTAAAGACGGAAAGGTAAAGCTGGGTAGCCGGGAGGCACTCGCCGTCACCAGACTGGAGATGGAAGCTCGCAGTCTGGATGGGTGAGACTCTCCGGCCACAAGGTTGAAAAGGCAAGTTTTTGGCAGGGAGGCTCCGGCCAGAAGTGGTGGTCCGCGGTATCAGGAGGGGGAGCCTCGCCAAGCGTGTGATTTGGACAGGTAAGTAAAAGCCAGGAAAGCTCGCACCGGGTTTATGAAACGAGAGTTTGGTGGGCTGATTTGATGTGGAACTGGTCCGTTCGGATGTAGCTTTGAAAAGCTTCTGAAGACCATCTACCTAAGGTTTGGATTTGGTGTTTAGTGAGGCCTTTTTGGGCCGCTGACGTCGCTGCCCCGATGCGAAAGGAGTGGCTGGAAAAATTTGCTGCCGAGATGCCTGCTAATAGCAGGACGGACTTGAGCTGTTTTTGAAACCAGGTACGACTGACTGGTTTTCCGGCGTGGTCTAAGAATAAGGGTTCGAGGGGGGATTTGGCCTGGGAAATCCTGAGGTGGAGGTACTCACGGACGGCTTGGTAAGGTTGGATAGGTGACGAGAGATTGAAAATGTAAACAAGATGACCTTTCTTGACTTGGTCTATTTTGCTTTGCTTGATCAAAAAGAGATGGTTTCGCTATCTAGGACGGTTAGATCTGAGATGGTGGGGTTGATGGCTGGGTCGAATTTAGAGGAGGTAGTTAGTTCGGCGCATCTTAAAAACCCAAAGAAGGCTAAAATAAACATGGTGTCGAGCGTACGGGCGGTACTGGGGGGCTGGTAACACGTGCGGAGGCCGTGGATGCACTTGGTAAGGATGTCTAAAGTAATGGGTAGTCTGGAGTCGGGACGAATAGGTCGGGATCGCTGGATTCCTCTTATCAACAACGCGGTTTGGGAATTGTTAATTTCGGGCGACGGCGCTCCGTACAGTAGCTTGTGGAAAAATTGGATACCGCTTATGTAGCTCTTGATGGAGCTGACTTGGAGGCTTTTGATGCTGTTGAGGAAAGAAATAAAAGAGGTTATTGCGAGTAAGGAAAATTCAGGGAATGGTATGTTATAAGAGAGATGGAATGACTTAAAGCACTTCCATGCTGTCACGTATGTTTGGAGTGTTCTGGGGGAGACAGCCTGGAGGATGGTGTCGAGCGACTTGTCGAGGAGGGGTTTTAGTGGGTGGTTTATGGAAATATTAGTTCTGAATATGGAGGTACTGGGGTTGGGACTTCGTCCGCCTCTGGAGCCAACCTCCTGAATTTCTGAAACAGAAAGCGAGACAGTGAGTCAGCGATTTGTTTTCTGAACCTGCGACATGTCTTGCAACTATTACGAATTGGTCGCATGCCGCGATCCATTTTAACAGTCTTAGGAAAGGCGAGAGAGCGGGAAAATGGGAACGGCCTTTGTTGACACATTGAACGACTGCTTCGTTGTCGCAGTGCACTAAGATACATTTTGAGGACCATTCGTTCCCCCATAAGAAGGCTGCTACCACGAGGAGGTAAAATTGGCGAGAGCTGAGGATTGTGGCAAATCCTTTAGCTGAGCGGGCCATGGAGACGCGAACCAGCGACCTTGGTAAAAACCTCCGAAACCGATTGAAGGAGCCGCGTCTGTGAATAGATTGATGTCAATGGGTGACGAAATGAGGTTGTTATAGAAGAGGGAAAGGCCGTTCCACTGTTTAAGGAACAAGGTCCATAACCTGAGTTCGTCGCGGCATTCTTGGGATAGAGAAATTAGGTCCTCGAGTGCGTGGGTGGATGAGCGAGTATATCTAGGAAATTAATCTGAGGACGATGCAGTAAAACCGAATTTGATGATGGGTTTTCTCCTGGGCAATTGGGATCCCTAGCTCAGAAAAACTTTTGGACTGTGAGTATGTGGGCGGCTGGGATGGCATTGGGGGGCGAAATTATTAGGAAATCGTCTAAAAGGTGGATGAGCCGGGGAATAGCGTAATTGTTGGATAGAATCCAGCAAACGGCTTCTGAAAGCATGTCGAAAATTTTTGGGCTACTTTTGCAACCGAAGGTTAGGCGGACGGCAAAGTAAAATTTTCCTGCCCATTGTATCCCTAATAAATGCCATGAATCTGGATGGATAGGCATCACTTTGAACGCGGAAGTGATGTCTACCTTTGCGAGCCAGGCTCCTCGACCCGCAATTTTATTAACTCGACTGCCTGTTCTATGTCGTGGTATCTAAGGAAAATTACGAGGGAATCAGGCTGTTAATACTGGGGACTGTAGAATTGTGGGGAGAAGACAAGTCGATGATTAGCCGTTTTTTGCCTGAAAATTTTCCTGTGGCTATACCGATGGGGCTGACGCGAAATATTTTGAAGGGAGGTTCGTTGAAAGGTCCGATCATGAAGCCTGATTTGACTTCTTTCCCAATGAGATCGTTTACGACGTCAGGCTCGGCGTGGGCTGATTGGAGATTGTTACAAATGTGATTTTGGGAAAGTGCGCATACGACACCGGGGTCAAAACCGTAACTCAAGCCGGACAGGAGATATTCGCGGAACTCTCTATCTGGATGGTGGGTGAGCTCGGTGGCCAGACGAGAAATATTCACGGGAGTCGATAGGTAATTTCTATATTTTTTATTTGCAGCTTTGGACACTGGGCATGTGACGCGAACATGGGCTCCGCCACAGAAACTGCAGATATGGAGGTAGCGGCATCGTTGTCTAATGCACTTCCGGTTGTTGAATGAAAAGCATGGCTGCCTGCTGTCCGCCGCGTATGGAGCTGGTGGTTCGTTGTCTGGGTACGCGACGGTTGCTGGTCTCGGGACGTAGCTGGTGGATTTCCCGGAGGTGGGTTCTGGGTACTGAGCTGCTGAGGGATTGATCCGTGGGCAGTTTGCGGTGGTGTGGGCGATTGATCGGCACATGGGACATGCGATGTTCTTGCAGCCTAAGAACACCCTGCTGTGGAGATCTAGGTCGAGTGCACCCCAGTAAGGGCATTGATTCCACTGTGCGACTCGCACCGCGCATTTAGCGGAGAACAATTTGTGGTACGTAAAGAAATGCCCTCCTCCATAGGACAACGCGAGTTCGGCTATGACTGCCAGATAGTCGTTGAGCTCGCGTCGCCTGTGAGGGAAGACTGAGCATATGATTTCCGTGAATCGACTGAACGCTATGCAAAATTCAGGAAATTAAAGTATGCGAGATGACAGGGGGTTGGGGTTTTTCAACGTGACTGAGAAATCCCCGCAATCAATCTGACGGTTTGAGTCTGCCGTGGGTAAGAGGGAAAGGAATGAGGAGAGATCGACATCTGCACCTGCTAAAATCTGTGCTCGGATGTTGTGAGCTGCTTGCGGGGGTTCTGTGGCGATGGCGTTTGCTGGGACGGGCATTGGTGTAGCGGTGAAGAGCGAGTACTGCGATTTCGTTTGGAGGAGAGTATTGTAAGCGGCCGGAGGCGCTATATTTTGCGGCCCGGTGTCTACGTGGGTTATCGGCCCTGAGCTAAGAGGGGTAGACTGAGGGATTGGGTTGGGAGGCCACTGCGGCCATGTGCTGGCTTGTGCTACGGGCCCTGGGCCGGGTTGTGGGGCTACGTAAGCCGGCCGCTGCGGCCAAGCGTTTACTTGAGCTGCGGGCTCTGGAAAAAGGGGGGTGGGCTGTTGAGCCGGAACTGGAGGTGGAGGTGGCCAGAAGCCCGTTTGGGTTACGGGCATTGCTGGCTGGAAAGCCGTGCCGTACGGCTGAGCTACATCCGGACCCTTTGCGGGCCTTGCATCTGTGAAATCGGGGGCGCGGCCTTGGCTTGCCGACGGCCTGGTGCCGCTATCCGGAGTCCTACGGGAGCTGGTGTTCGAGCGAGAGGAGAAAGGAGGAGTCCAGCGGGGTGAGGCCGTATGTTTGCTCTTTCGTGTAGCCTTCGTGGTAGTTTTCGTAGGGCGGGTAGTTGGCTTGAGATTTTTGTATAACTCGTATAACTCCGCTTTAGTCGATTTACGAGGAGCCTGGATGTCCGAGTTGGCTAATGCTTGCTTCAGACTCGCCATGGTCCACTTCTCGATAGGCGGAAACGCGGGCCTGGCGGACCGGTATGAAGACGCCGGTGAATCCGCTTGTGTTCTCGCCGGAGAAGGCGAACTGATGCCTGGGCGTTTCTGAGGACGCGATGTAGCTCGGCGAGTTGCGGGCCGACCGCGAGCAGAAGCCTGGGGCTCGATTGCGAGGCTGCGCGAGGACTTGGAGATGGTTGGCTGCGGGGATGCTACCGGGGAGATGGATTCATCCCCTGACGAGGAGGTATCAACACGCGACATTGTGGAGACGAGCGGACCAAATGCTGCTTAACCGTTGACTAGATGGAGGTAAGACAGCTGTATTTATGTCCAAGGCTGATTACCTAGATTGTGTACCACCTGTGCTAATTAGCCTGAGTATCTGACGTGCTCCTCCCGAACTTAGTTTAAAAAATACTTGTCTAAACTTCATGTAACGTTTCATTTTGCAGGAGAATTGAGGGGTTTTGCCCATTGTGTGTGTTTTTTTGGATTTGTGTGTAGAGTTCTGAGAATATGAGGCATACTTTCAGAAAATGTGTGTAAACAATTGAGAAAAACTGTAAATGGTAGGGTTTTTTCTTTAATACAAGCAAATTGATACAGAAACATTATTTTCAACAGTACTTATGGGTGAAGCTTTTACACTCACTCACGGATTATCTTCTTCAGGTGGGAATGAGCTGCTTCTCCCAGTGGAGGGGTCCGAGTATCTCAGGGGCTTGTTCACGAGTGAGGACAGCACACAGCGACAGGTTTACAGTTTTTTCTGATGGCTTAAGCACATTTTTTGTAACTATTGGCTATTTTTGCAAAAACTCTACACACAAATAAGAAAACCCTTCACCAAATCAGCAAAACATTGTAGTTTTCTTGCAAAAGCTAATAAACCTTGCTTAACTCTTCAAACCTTCGTAAAAATGGTATTTTCGTATCAAACAGTTAACACAAGCCATCACATTAATAAGCACACAATGCACCAACTACACACTGATGGTATGAATAAAAAACACATCTGGCTTTTGCTTTCTCTGTGCACAAGGTAGGCTATGTCAGTTTGAGGTCATACTTTTGTCATAGTTCTGTAAACATAGAGGGATCCAAACTTCAAGTACTGGTGTTTATTTACAGACATCAAAACAAACACAAGTGGTTTTTTCCAAGTCAAAACAAAATAGTAATTTCACTGAGGAAAAAAAAGAAATCAGTCTACATCGTGTCGTCTCTCTGGGTCCGGCCACAAAATTTTGTCTACATCACATGCAATGTCCTCTATGTAAGATACTTGAATGACAGGAGGAGACGGTTGTAATCTGGAAACTTTACTTAATTCGATGCAACGTAGAACAGAACATACATCTTCAGTTAGCACTTAGAACTCACACAATACTCCACTTCCCCCGGGGGGGGGGGGAACTAGTAAGGCCCCTCCCAGTCTTTTGTCCTCTTAAAGGGAACTCACTATTCCAATATCTTTAGCCAATACACTACACTCTAGTCCAAGGCACCGGGGAAAATATCTTCTGGAATGGCGTATCCAGGCCTGACATTATGTCTGGTCAATATCCCCACATGCCTCCTCCATTGCCTGTAAAAGGGCTATGCATTGATGGGGATGACGGCCATAGACCTTCCAGCGCCAGGCAGAGAAGAACTCTTCAATTGGATTAAAGAATGGAGAGTATGGGGGGAGGTTGAGTACAGTGAAGAGTGGGTGATCTGTAAACCAGTTGCGGACCAAAACAGCCCTATGGAAACTAACATTGTCCCATATGATGAAGTATCTGGTCTGCTCTGGTCTCTGAACATTAGTGAGCATGTCATGTAAGGTGTCCAGGAATGTAATAATGTGTGCAGTGTTATATGGGCCCAGGGTTGCATGATGGTGAACAACACCATTATGACTTATAGCTGCACACATAGTTATGTTACCACCACGTTGTCCTGGGACATTGATTATGGCACGGTGTCCAATAATGTTCCTGCCACGTCTCCTTGTCTTAGTGAGGTTAAAACCAGCCTCATCCACAAAAAACTGCTCATGACCCATGACATCTGCCTCTAGCTCCATCACTCTCTAGACAAGACAAAACAAATTCAGCACAGCAGGCCCATGCACAGCACTACAGTATACACTTCCAGATTCAGTACCAATGATACTATAGCTTACCTGCACATAGTCATATCGCAGCTGTTTTACACGTTCACTGTTTCTTTCAAAAGGTTGTGAAGGAATTTTTCCTTTACATGTATTGATCTTTAGTGAAACATAGATTCAAGATGTATGCATTATATGTTTTCTCACTTGCAGTTAGATAAGCATTCCTTGTGTGATGATTTACTATGATTGGGAAGTGATAGAGGTAAGGAAACGCAGATGGCCTGGGGGTCAAGGGGGCATTTGCCTCCCTTTTCTGTATAACCATTAATCGGTAAACAAACTGGTATCTCTCCCTGTAGGGGAGGGAAGGAAGAAGGCCTTGAAGGGAACCACTATAAAAACAGGCTGGCACTGCCTTTCCTTATCTCTCCTGACTGACTCACAGCTATGTGTGTTAGTGACGAGGATCTCTCTTGCAAGGGAATAAATACTTTATTACTATAATTTGGACTCAGAGTTGTCTCTTACTCAGTGATGATGTTTGTATGAAAGAAATTGCCACAACAAGGTACTCTGTAGATTTGTTTAATTCGGATTCTGTTGCGGGCAAGTACACGACCTAATACAGAAATGCTCACATTGTATATGTTTTGGAAGGTGGTGTCATCCTCAATTATGCGCTGCTGAATTTTGCGTAGCCTTATGGAATTATTTGCAATCACCATATTGACTATATGGGTTTCTTGATCTGCAGTGAACATTCTTCCTCTGCCCCCAGCATCTGGTCGTCTAGCAATTCTGTAAAGTAACAATTTCAGTATTTTTACATCTATGGTATTGTTGTGTTTCTTATTAGAATATGGCAGTGCTACAAATCTTAGTGCAAAGTGACTGTACTAACCGATTCTCATTTCGAAATGTCCTTATGATGCTTGCTACAGTGTAGCGGCTCAAGTTAGGCTGAACCCGTTGGCCAGCTTCCCTCAGGGTCATTCCATGGTTGATTACATGTTCCACTATTGTAGCTCTGATGTCATCAGTAATTCTATTTCTTACTCTTCTTACCCTTCCTCTTCCCCCTCCTCGTCCTCCTCTTGCTCCTCCTTGTCCTCTTCCTCTAACTTCACCTCCACGTCCTCTTCCTCTGCCTCCTCTAATTCTCACTCTTCTCACTCTTCCTGCTCCCTCCATTGTACTCCGCACGGACAGCTTACCTGTAGCTTATTTATAGTGCTTAGGCTGATTGCAAAGTGAACTAATTATCTAAAACAGTTTTCACATGTGACAGTGTGCCAGACAGTTGGTAAAATAGTGTAAATAATAGCCATAAATGTGTATAGTTTTGCTAGGAGTGTGTTGATCATTTGGAAATTGAGTGTAAAGCAGTGAGTTGTGTTTACAGTTCTGCAAAAAGAATGCTGTGCAGTGGATTGTACCTACAGTTTTGCAAAGTGTGTGTTACAAAATTGCAAACTGAGTGCAAAGTGAGTGTTTGTGCTTTTAGTTTTGCAAACTCAGTGAGTGGTTTTGCTATAAGTATTAATAGTTCTAGAAATTGTGCTATAAGAATCACAGTTAGGGTTTAAGCATTCAGAAAAAAACTGTAAATGTAGAAAGCCGTCCTGGTGGTCCTTTGTCATATGTCATATATTACATGTCCTATATGGGCTGTTATCTCAAGGAGCTGTTTAACTCATAAAAATGAGTCTTGTTGGTGTGATGTCAGTTTAAGGTTAATGTTTGATAATACTCTTCTCACCATAGTAGGCAAGCAATCACAGCAAATATACAACTGTTCTTTCCACTTTAGTATGCAGATTAGACATTTTGCATGGATATTTTCTTGCCTACCAACAAATTGCATAAATACAAAACATTTAAAATTATTTATAATTCAATTTATAAGTACAGTGGGGCAAAAAAGTATTTAGTCAGCCACCAATTGTGCAAGTTCTCCCACTTAAAAAGACGAGAGAGGCCTGTAATTTTCATCATAGGTATACCTCAACTATGAGAGACAAAATAAGAAAAAAATATCCAGAAAATCACATTGTAGGATTTTTTAAGAATTTATTTGCAAATTATGGTGGAAAATAAGTATTTGGTCACCTACAAACAAGCAAGATTGCTGGCTCTCACAGACCTGTAACAACTTCTTTAAGAGGCTCCTCTGTCCTCCACTCGTTACCTGTATTAATGGCATCTGTTTGAACTCATTATCAGTATAAAAGACACCTGTCCACAACCTCAAACAGTCACACTCCAAACTCCACTATGGCCAAGACCAAAGAGCTGTCAAAGGACACCAGAAACAAAATTGTAGACCTGCACCAGGCTGGGAAGACTGAATCTGCAATAGGTAAGCAGCTTGGTGTGAAGAAATCAACTGTGGGAGCAATTATTAGAAAATGGAAGACATACAAAACCACTGATAATCTCCCTCGATCTGGGGCTCCACGCAAGATCTCACCCGTGGGGTCAAAATGATCACAAGAACTGTGAGCAAAATCCCAGAACCACACGGGGGACCTAGTGAATGACCTGCAGAGAGCTGGGACCAAAGTAACAAAGGCTACCATCAGTAACACACTGCGCCGCCAGGACTCAAATCCTGCAGTGCCAGGACGTGTCCCCTGCTTAAGCCAGTACATGTCCAGGCCCGTCTGAAGATTGCTAGAGAGCATTTGGATGATCCAGAAGAGGATTGGGAGAATGTCATGAAACCAAAATAGAACTTTTTGGTAAAAACTCAACTTGTCGTGTTTGGAGGAGAAAGAATGCTGAGTTGCATCCAAAGAACACCATACCTACTGTGAAGCATGGGGGTGGAAACATCATGCTGTGGGGCTGTTTTTCTGCAAAGGGACCAGGACGACTGATCTGTGTAAAGGAAAGAATGAATGGGGCCATATATCGTGAGATTTTGAGTGAAAACCTCCTTCCATCAGCAAGGGCATTGAAGATGAAACGTGGCTGGATCTTTCAGCATGACAATGATCCCAAACACACCGCCCGGGCAATGAAGGAGTGGCTTCGTAAGAAGCATTTCAAGGTCCTGGAGTGGCCTAGCCAGTCTCCAGATCTCAACCCCATAGAAAATCTTTGGAGGGAGTTGAAAGTCCGTGTTGCCCAGCGACAGCCCCAAAACATCACTGCTCTAGAGGAGATCTGCATGGAGGAATGGGCCAAAATACCAGCAACAGTGTGTGAAAACCTTGTGAAGACTTACAGAAAACGTTTGACCTCTGTCATTGCCAACAAAGGGTATATAACAAAGTATTGAGATGAAATTTTGTTATTGACCAAATACTTATTTTCCACCATAATTTGCAAATAAATTCTTTAAAAATCCTACAATGTGATTTTCTGGATTTTTTTTCTTATTTTGTCTCTCATAGTTGAGGTATACCTATGATGAAAATTACAGGAATCTCTCATCTTTTTAAGTGGGAGAACTTGCACAATTGGTGGCTGACTAAATACTTTTTTGCCCCACTGTATATTCGGTGTGTGTGTTGAACACAGGGAGGCGGGTACTCTAAAAAAGGATCTGGAGCAAATATATCTTAATGAAGAATCTTTAATAATGAAAGATTGGTTTTCTACACAATAGGTGTGTTTAATAAATGCAAAACTCTTCTGATCCCTGAATAAACACACAAGTACCAAAAGGCATCACCATCATAAACACAGTGGCTGATTTCCAGCTAAAACATCAACATCAGATGCAATCCTGAAAAATAGCGTTTCATAGCGTTTTGAGAACAAACAGAGTACACTTGTGTCAAGGATACATGATCTGTCACGGTCGTGTAGCGGGAAGGACGCGGGAGATGAGAGGTAAGATGAATAATGTCTTTTTAATAACAGAACACAGGATACACAACTAGGTAGACGAGTGAACGGCCAAAGACTCAGGGGAAACTCAGGACTTATAAACACATAGAAGATAATCAGGGAAAACAGCAAC
Organism: Gymnocypris eckloni scoliostomus; assembly: GCA_027564155.1. Taxonomy (NCBI): domain Eukaryota; kingdom Metazoa; phylum Chordata; class Actinopteri; order Cypriniformes; family Cyprinidae; genus Gymnocypris; species Gymnocypris eckloni. The sequence goes on from CM050417.1 coordinate 31,058,629, forward strand.
AGGTGATGAGCAATCAAATTAACTTAACAAGAACATGAAAATAACCAAATAAGGAAACTAAGGATGGACAGGGGAAAAACAAGGAACATGGAGTCCTGGGGCCCGTTTCAGAAAGGAAGTTAAGTGAAAAGTCTGAGTATGTTAACCCTGAAATGAGGGAAACTCTGGGTTTTCCGTTTCAAAAGGAGGTTTGTCAAACCCGAAAGCAGGGTAAGTCAAGCCCGTTTCTGAAAGAGAGGTAACTTATACTCAGAGTCAATTACCGTGGTAACTTACTCCGTGAACCTAACCTGGTCGGGAGCAGGTTTTCTTCAGTAAACCCAGAGTTTCTTTCGGTCTCCTCTCCCTTTTTATAGTTTTAGCGAGGTTTAAATGCCTAATTCAAACTGCAAAATTGATTTTCTTACTGAGTATTTTTTGACTTATTTCAAGTACAAATATCTAAAAATTAAAAATGATATATGAAAAATTGTCAATATTTAATCTTGTTTCCTGGGGGATTTTCCTTTTTAAGTGCATTTTACATAAAACAAGTAAAATTGTCCGCCATTGGGTAAGAAAAATTAACCTTAATGCAAACGGAAACAAGAATATGTTTAATGTCGTCTGCCATTGGGTAAGAAAAATTTATCTTAATGCAAACGGAAACAAGAATATGTTTAATGTCGTCCGCCATTGGGTAAGAAAAATAATCTTAATGCAAACGGAAACAAGAATATGTTTAATGTCTTACCCCATTGGAAGATAATTAGCAAAATAGGAAAAATGCACTTTAAAACATCGGAGATGCAGAGCATATTATAAGTCCTGTATGCAGATTTTAAGGAAAGTGTGCATCGCTCTCATACTCATTCTGATCATTTGTCCTGGGCACAAATCCGTCAAAGAGGAGTTTCACAGGACTGTAGGTCAGGGGTGAAAAAATCGGTTTAAATGAGGCTAATCTGATAAATGATGTTCACTTGATAACATCTTTCTGTGACATCTGGAAGTAACGCTGAATTAGCCACCTCATAAAATATGTACAGATTGCCGTGAGATCGGGCTGGAAGTAATGTGGTTGGATGCATTGATGACAAGCATATCTCCACCATCATCGCACCTTCTGAAAATGTAACTAATTACTGTATGGAATGGAAGGATGCCAGATGGAGGGGTAGTACAAGCCATAACCACCTCCACTGCTGTTAAATAAACAAATTATTCACTTTTTTATCATCTTTATTTCCTAATACAAAAGCAAAAGTTATTCTATTTACTTTTGGATTTGAGAATTCTTCCAATACTTGACCACCTCCTCTTCATCTGTCAGTGGTGCTGGTTCTCCCTCTGCCTTCTTGCTGTCGTCAAGTCAGTAGTTAATTGTATTACTCTAATTAAGAAATGCAACAGGTTGGATTAGAGAATATTTAACTATGTGAAAAGAGTGTTTGACTATGTGGAAAAAGCTGCAGCGCATTGAAATAGACATTGAATGATATTTAATGTCAAATGTTTGTAAAGTCATTAAGCCCACACATATGAACCTTTCATGCTTAAAGCTTTACCTTGACTTAATTGTGTTTTTATACTTCATTTTAGCTGCTGCACGTTCTTGTTTCATTTTTCCCTATTTTTTTTTTTTTTGTAAAATGAATATGTTCAATAATTTACAGTTTTCACCTCTGATATTATAACAGTTATTGACAGTTATTAAGAGTTAAAGTTAAGCATTGACGGAAGTACGCACACTGACGTCTTTATGGCGGGAGCTGTTGCCATGGTGAATCGTAACTTCAGTGCTCTGCTGATCATGACTTTTCATAGTCATGGTGCACGCACTTAACTCAGAGTCAACCTACTTAGAGTTGAGTAAACTAACACAATTCAGCTGTTCTGTAACCGAAAAATCAGAGTTTCCCATCTCAGAGTAACTCAACTCTGAGTTCAAGTTTAAACTCAGAGTTGGTTGAACCTCCTTATTGAAACGGGCCCCAGAACCCTAACAAAATCATAATATTGTAAACAGGGCTTCTTATCATGTAAACAGAATTTCTGTTTTTCCCCTGTCCATCCTTAGTTTCCTTATTTGGTTATTTTCATGTTCTTGTTAAGTTAATTTGATTGCTCCTCACCTGTTGCTGTTTTCCCTGATTATGTTCTATGTGTTTATAAGTCCTGAGTTTCCCCTGAGTCTTTGGCCGTTCACTCGTCTACCTAGTTGTGTATCCTGTGTTCTGTTATTAAAAAGACATTATTCATCTTACCTCTCGTCTCCCGCGTCCTTCCCGCTACACGACCGTGACAGATCATGTATCCTTGATACAAGTTTACTCTGTTTGTTCTCAAAACGCTATGAAACGCCATGTTTCAGGATTGCATGTTTAATAATAAAAATTATGATTTCTCTTGGATTTATTTCACTGTAAATTTTACTAGTATTTATTTATGCAGGACTTTGATCTGTGTTTTCTTGTTTTCTTTGGCGGTTTTATTTTCTGTTGCTGTTTGTTGTTGTCATGGACGTGTGTCTAAGATAAACTCTCATGAAGAAGATGCAGGTAAATAGTCATTTATTAATCCACAAGAGGGTAATTCACAGAAGGCAGGCAGGAGACACACATCGGGAACATTCACAGATGATATCTACAATACTGGACAAAGACAGACTGAACAAACTAGAACTTAAATAGGGAGGCAAATGAGGATCATTAACACTACACAGGGTTGTATTCCAGAAAGCGGGTTTTGCTGGAAACTCAGAGTTTATTAACCCCAGAAAAGGCAAACTCAGGGTTTCGGTTCTAATAAAAGACAAAACTAAGCCTCTTGGTAAGTTACCATACCTAACCTGGTCGGGAGCAGGTTTTCTTCAGTAAAACCAGAGTTTCTTTGGGTCTCCTCACCCTTTTTAATATGTCAAATACCTCATTCATTCATTCATTAATGCTGCAAAAATTTTCTTCTGGCTGAGATCTGTGAGTGAGTGTAAAAGCATCACCTGTACTGTCGAAAATAAAGTTTCTGTATCAATTTGCTTGTATTGAAGAAAAACCCTACCATTTAATACTGTGCAGTAATCATGCAGAAACACGCAATTATAGCAGTCAGAGAAAAACTTAAGTTAAAAAGTCAAGGGTTAGGAACCCAACTAAAGCAAAAGCTTACCTCCATAACAGTGACTTCAGACTTTATTATTTTAAATAAAACAGCGCTTAGGCTTCCTGGAGGCTGAGTGGGGGCTGTCCGTGCAAGGCCAGTGCTAAGGGGCCAATGTTTTGCCAACAAGCAAATTCTCAGGGGCCCTGTGCTGGAAGCCCGTAAAGGGCCAATGCAGGCTTGTTTGCAGAGATGTGTTGCATCATTTGAGAGTTGTGTTTGCTAGCTCTCTTTCTTTTTACACTAAAATATGTAAAACACTGGTCACTTGGGTTTAGTTTCACTGCATTCATGTGATTTAACAGTTTTTCTCAACTGCTTTGGCTCAATTCTTGATTTTTTTTCTCTCGAAAACAAGAAGTTCAGATCTCTGCACAATTAGCTTCTTGTTCACATCAGATTGGAATTTCTTATTGATTTGAGCAAATTGCAAATGCTTTGGCACATGTGTGCAAAGAGTAAGTCCAATTGTCTGCAGTTTGCACAACAACTAATTGCATATGGCTTGTTGATCAAAACTGAGGAGTCGATTCTCAATTAGACTGTCAAACTCTTCACAACTTCTCAATCAATTATCATCGTGTAAGCCATCACATTCAAAACGATTTATTCAATTATGAAAAATGTGTGTACATGCATGTATATTCCATAAATATCTGACATTGACATTGTAATGTCTGCTAAATTGGCAAATGACCTCTAATGGCAATATAATTTGAATTAACCATTTAACCAATCATGTTTGTGAGCATATATATGTAGATCATAGAGCACAAGATCAGATGTCTCTATTGGATGCCATGAATGCATCACAGCTGATCATTGCCCACTTTTTCATGGATGTTATTTTGTACTTTTCCGTATTTGTGGTAACATATGAAATGTACAGTAATTGGACAAGCAAGATATCACTTCACATGTAATATATTCGTACAAAAATAAATGTACTGCATAAATACAAATGTTCATATACTTGTTTTTTTCTATGTACTATTGACTCTTCTCAACAAATATCAGATTTCCATGGTTGACTGTCATTGTGAAAAATACTATTAAACATTTTGAGCAGTGTGGCTCACACGATGACAAAAAATACTTCATATTTTGGTGCCCTTGGCCAAATTACTGACACGATAACTAGGTTTTTAAGCATAAATGAAATGCTTTGGGTGAGTAACTACATTTTGCAGACATGCAATAAACTTCTGCAGTTGTGACATTTGCGAATGTTAAGACTGTTTCGAAAAATGTGCCAAAGCTTTTGAGAAACTATAATGAGAATTGAGAAGAAAAGGTTCGTATTTTATTTTATCGTATGTATGTTTTGTTCAGATTTATTTCCACTGCAGTCAGATCAAATTAATTTGCAGCAGAGTCTGGATGTCTCTCTGCTGACTGTCATGCATCATCATCATCGAGCTGCATTTTAACAAACTGTGGTGCTGTTTGTCCCAGTTGTGTCTGTCCAGGACCGTAAAAGAAGCCTTGAGTGACCACCCACCCGACTCTCTTCATCCCACCATCACAAACACAGTCACATTGGTGCAGTGACTCGTCGTTTCTTCAATCAAGATGGTTCCTGAAGCGGCTGAGGGTTCATCTTAAAGTTTTTGCTGGCGTCAGGTGGACACAATTCAGCTCAGAAACTGTGGTCAGAAGACGCAACAGACTTTATTCTGCATTTGAGAATTAGAGACCTTTACAAAGGACAGCTTTATTTTTAATCAGCAGAACTTTCTAGATTTTCTTCAATCTATTATGTACATTGTTTATGTATATTGATGTTTATATGTACTGACATTCGCAATGTGTGGTTGTGACTACTATCACACTTCTGTCTGTGGAAGTAAAGGTAGAGGATGGGGTCTATTGAAAGTGCCAAAGTCTTTACATTTCTGTGAGCCCAATGTACAGAATAATGCATGTAGTCACAGATAGTGATGCTCCTAATTCGGATCCATTAGTTTGTAAGGGCCCACCTAATAGTCATGTCCGGGAACAGAGGTAACTCAGATGTTCATCAGACACTGCCCTTGTAAAGAGCTCACCATCACTTTTAAATCTAAAACAATTGATGCATGGTCTGTGCGAGAAGTTCACAATATTTTAAATGAATCAGAGCCCAGCCTTGTTTCTGCAGCAAAAATTGCACCCATTAAAATTTCTGTGAACAGAACTGAAGTAAAACTGTCAACAGCAGCACTTTCACCTACTTCAGATGTCCAGCAGTCCAAGTTTCTGGAAGTGTCTGCATTAGAACGAGTCATAAACCTGTTGAAAAAGTCCTGTTAAAGGAGTCCACCAGCAAAAAGCCAAGTCAATGCTCAAAGCCCAATGTGAGTCTACCTTGGGTAAAAGGCCTCAATGAACTGCCATGCACTGTCTGTTTGAGTCCAGGGCCCGTAATTATCAAGCTTCTCAAAGTGCCATTTTATTCCTAAGTGCTGAGAATTCATGCAATTTACTCCTACTTTCAAACTTAAGTATAAAAGCAAGTTATCAAATTTCTTACAGCTAAGAATCACTCTTACTCTCCCAGTTATTTAAGACAGCTCGAGAGGTCTCTCAAGTGGTTAGGAGTTGCCAGCAGGACATTACTGCACATTTTAGAGTGGCCTTTCATTGTGGCCAGTCTAAGACACACCTGTGCAATAATCATGTTGTCTAATCAGCATCTTGATATGCCACACCTGTGAGGTGGATGGATTATCTTGTTCACTAACTCAGATTTAGACAGATTTGTGAACAATATCTGAGAGAAATAGGCCTTTTGTGTACAGTTTCAGAGTTCAGTTCATGAAAAATGGGGGAAAAACAAAAGTGTTACGTTTATAATTTTGTTCAGTGTAGAATGCTGCACTTAACAAATTCATAAGGGGGGAAATGTAAACAATAAACCAACTTCATAGTGGATTCTAAGTGATCAAGGGCTTAGGACGTTCCAGTTCAGCCCGTTCCAAGGGTTCCACCAGTAGTGGACACTCATGCAACGTAATCAATCACATACATCTGAGTTAACAAGACGGAAGTATGTTAGCAAGTGAAGGGCATACAAAATGGAACGCAGCCTTTGTCAGTCGATGCATTGCCAAACGGGATATATCAATCTCCGAAGGGCACTTCAGAGTGAAAACAATCATGGCCGCCATATAGCAGGGTTGTTTTAAACCGAAGTGCTCAAAACTAGCCCCTTCAAAGGGCCCTTCGGAATGAAGGGTACAACCGATGAACACTTCAGGCTCCCATGATCCTTTGCGCAGATTCTTTGCATGATGATGGCGCCTCCATGCGGGCTTGGGATGATGATGTAGCAGGCACTTCAAGAAACAGTTGTTTGGTCCCCTACACCCTTCAACACTTCAAAGCACTCACTCCAGAGGGTAAACCCTTTGAAGGGATCATAGCATAGGGGTGAGCCCTTCTGAATGGAACGCAAGGAGTGACTACTATCCTCAGTCGCCACTTCTTCACCCAACGTCCATGGCCCAAACGCCCACCTTGGCCCAAACAGCGATATATACAGGTGCGGTGGAAGATTGCAGCTTTTTCCTGTTACAGCGTTCCCTTCTTTTACAGACAGAGCAAAGATTCTTTATATCATCTCCTTGTTGACTGGTCATGCATTGCAATGGGCAAAGTCTATTTGCGAACAAGTTGTCCTAACCAGATGACCCTACACTCTAGAAGTTTTTACCATTAATTTCATGAAGTGTTTGGTCAGACCGTCAACACCCTTTCAGTGCATGATTAGCTATATCATCTCAAACAAGGAAGTTTGTCTGTCACTGACTATGCTCTCTCTTTTCACAGCAAGTGGATGGAATAAAGCAGCACTGATGATAGCACATCGTCAGGGACTTTCCCCTTCATTATGAGTGCAGATGATGATCTACGATGACACTTAAGAATCTCATTCAGAGCTCTATCCGAGTGTACTAATGTCTCACTGCTTGTCATCTCAACCAAAAGTATATCTCCATCCACTCTGGCACCTATAGGGCTCCACTGCAGACATCATACTGGGAAGCCCATGGAGGTGTTTTGGTATCACAGGCTGATATCGGAACTGATTAATTAATTAATCTTAACATGCATCTTTCCATGTAACTAATGCAAAGGACACAGATAATGCACATTACTAGATTTACACAAGCAAGTTCAACAAACTGTTGCACTTTAAGTCAACTAGCATAAGGAGATTGATTAGGTTTTACATACTTTACATACTTTAACAAAATGGATAAACGTAAGCAGCTTTACAAAACTTGGAAAATATGTTTATTATATTTGATAGCTGAATATTACATGGTTATATAAACATTGTGTGTCTGAAATACTGCAACCTGATCTCAATAGAAAACTTAGGTATTTTATGAGGAGGTGATATTGCATCAATTCAACATATGATTTTTTGATAAAAACATAAACATTAAGATCCACCCCAAACATAACCGTCAATAGGATTGGATTAATTCATGCAAATTAGCCACCAATTCACTAAAATGTAAAATTATCCACGAATTGTCATGAGATGCTTTGACCTTCTATAGATGCATTACCTGTCAAAGGCTTAATTTATAGAAGACAAGGGCATGATTCACAAAAACTAGACATGATAATCATCATATGTGTGTTATGAAACCTCTGTGTATTTCACACGTGTGTTTCTGAAGATCTGTGTGGATGTCGTATATATCTCAGCACTGGTCCCACATACTGGAGTGTGTTCTTGGGTTATCATTCCATCTGTGTATGCTGAAGCGAAAGCAACAACACATCTTTTGTGAGGCTGATATTACACATGTTTGAAAGCAATAGTTTGGTGTTTTTGGCACTTAAAATGAACATGGAGAGCAAGCATACCTGGTTCTTGTTCATGCAGGTCCCACAGAGACAGCCTCCAGAGTCCCGATGCACAAGAGAATGGAAAACAGGACCACGTTCCACATCGCCACATTCTGCGGCCGCACACACACCGTCCATGACGTCTGGTTGAACAGGTAACTCTCTCTGAACGGAGGAAAGCACAGATGTGAAGACAGAGTATGTTATAGCATGTTATAAGCAAACCGCACAGTTTGGGGTTTCCACAGTCAAGTTCTGCCAGAGATTATTGTGCATTTCTGAGAATTAGATTTTGTTGCCCCTGCATCATAATTATCACAGATGCACATTATACACACTGTATAGTGTACAAACAAAGAGGTAAATGTGAGTGCTGTTACTCTGTAGTGCTGTTTAGGAAGGGGTAGATGAAGATCCCATCTCCTGTGTCACACAGAGGACCATCCTGCAGGCCAACGGCGGAGAGTATCATACAATACAGAGCTCCAGCAACACCCAACACAGACATCAGCATGGACAGCATCATCTACCGCACACACACACACACACTTCAGTCAACTAGATTGCTTCTTTGTCAGGGTCAAATGCAGCCTACTTAAAAAAGTGTTTGTGTGTGTGTGTGTGTGTGTGTGTGTGTGGGCATGTTTATGTGGTTTATGGGGACACAAATTTGTATAATGACATGGGTATGACATAGGTATTACAAGGAGAAGGTGATTTATGAGGACATTTTCAGTGTCCCCATAATTTAAAACGCTTATAAATCATACAGAGTGAGTTTTTTTGAGGGAAAATAGAAATGCACCGTCTCCTGTGAGGGCTAAGTTTAGGTGTAGGGTAGGTGTAGGGCAATAGCACATACAGCTTGTACAGTATGAAAACCATTACGCCTATGGAAAGTCCCCGTAAACCATAAAAACCAACATGTGTGTGTGTGTGTGTGTGTGTATGTGCAGGGCTGCTGCTGGCCAAATGGGTGCCTAAGCAGGATTGTATTGTTGTGCCCCCTTCAAATATTATGGAAGTAAACAAAAAAAACACATACTATAGGGGTCAAAATATAACTTTAATAAAATATTAAGTAAATAAATAAATTGTATTATTTACAAATTAAATAATGTTTTATTTCAGATTCAGAATGGCAAAGCTCAACTTGAACTTACAATTGTAGCTCTAGATAGTGGATATTAATACAGTTTTCTGATTGATTTTATGGTCTCAAGCATTCAGAAATCACGCAAAAGAAAATTAAGCAGTTTTACTATGAAAACCATGGTTAATTTTTGTAAGGGTTGTGATGTCCACATGTTTTTTATTGAAGAAATTATAGAGGCTTTGTCATCTATAGGAAAAAGGTGGTCAAAAATTCAAGGTTAAATGGATATTTTAATACAATTATTGGTCAATAGCTAAACAAGGATATGATCGTCCTGTAAATGTAACGACAGCAATTACCAGGCCTTTGGCTCCCTTTACAGGCATTTATAATATGTAATGCTTAAAAAAAACAGACATCATCACAAAATTAGTAATGGTTTTACTGGTTATAATGGGACTTGTATTGGTTTTACTGTGTGGTGCGTATCCCGGTTCCAGATTAGCGTCGCCCTGGAAACATCTCTTCCACACTGATCACACAACAGCAACACTTGTGCGTGATGAGTGGCGCCCCTAGAGCTCATTCCCACCAGCTATAAAAGCCAGGAGAAGAGGCATACAAGGAAGTCGGCCGCCGAGCTGCTGGCGGAACTAATGCCTGTTTATCTTTCTTTCGCACAGAGTCTGACTGCACCCCAGGAGAGTTATTTTCACCACAACACGTCACCCCACGGGCACCGGGTGGATCATTGCCCTGAGCACCATTCACCTGAGCATGTGTGAGCAGTGTAGGTTAATAAATCACCATCTGGTAAACTTTCCCGTATATATGAGTCTGTGTTCTCATTCACCCCGCGACATATTGTGGAGAATGCGGGCATACAGGTGAAGTGAGACAGACTAATAACGCCAGGTTTATTTTTTTGCTAAACGGCCTCTGTGTTTCACATAGAGGAACCGCTCTCTCTCTCTCTCTCTCTCTCTCTCTCTCTCTCTCTCTCTCTCTCTCTCTCGCCAAGGAAATGGAAGAGATCCTCCATCGCCTCACTGACCTGTCGTCTCGACAGCAGCAGTTTACAGAACGACTGGCAGCCAGACAAGAGTATAAATCAAATCAAATCAAATCACTTTATTGTCACATCACCACAGCACAAGTGCCTTGGTGAGTGAAATTCTTACGAGCGTGCTCCAGACAAAACAAGAACAAAAGAATTTACATATGGACAGTACATATTTACAGACTGTACAGAAGACAATGTGCAAAATACACATACATATACTCAGTACACACAGTGTCCTATAAAGACATACTTAGTTACCAATACACACTATACACCGTATGTACACGTCTGCATTATGTACACATCTATACATAGTAATATGTGAAGGTGCAACAGATTATAAATTTACAGCAGATTGGTTGTGCAACAGATAGTTGTGCAAAATTGCAACAGATTATCGCATATGCAATATCGTGGATGTGCTTTGCATGGTGTCCAGTGATAGCAGATGTGTTAGTGCATTGTGTGTGTGTAGTCCGGTAGAACTGTGTTAAAGTGCAGTGCATGGCATGTTGTGTGAGTGGGAGTGTGATGTAGGGTGAGTTATTTCTGACTGTTCATTAGCCTGAGGGAAAAAGCTGTCCCTCAGTCGGCTATTGCGGGATCGGATGCTGTGGAGACGTCTTCCTGAGGGCAGCAGAGAGAGCAGTCTGTGGGACGGGTGGCTGGAGTCTTTGATAATCCTCTGGGGTTTCCTTGTACACCGCCTGGTGTAGATGTCGGGTAGACATGTGGCCCCAATGTGGCGGGTAGTTCGCACGACCCTTTGCAGAGCCCTGCGGTTGCCAGCGGTGCTGTTTCCAAACCAGGCGGTGATGCAGCCGGTCAGGATGCTCTCCACAGTGCAAGTGTAGAATGATCTGAGGATGCTGGGGCTCGTTTCACACTTCCATAGCCTTCTCAGGAAGAAGAGGCGCTGATGTGCCTTCTTCAGCACTGCATCTGTGTGAGCAGACCATGTGAGATCCTCGGTGATGTGAATGCCGAGGAACTTAAAGCTGCTCATCCGCTCCACAGGTGTCTTGTCGATGGTGATGGGTGTGTGTTCTCTGCTCTGTCTCCTGTAATCCACCACCAGCTCCTTGGTCTTGTCAATGTTGAGTGAGAGGTGGTTCTCCTGGCACCATTTAGTCAGGGTACTCACCTTCTCTCTGTAGGCTGTCTAATCGTTGTCGGTGATCAGACCTATCACCGTTGTGTCATCGGCAAATTTGACAATGACTTTGGAGCTGTGTGTTGCTGTATAGTCGTGTGTGTACAGGGAGTACAGGAGTGGGCTGAGGACGCAGCCCTGCGGAGCACCAGTGTTGAAGACCAGGGGAGATGAGGTGTTGTTGCCCATTCTGACCACCTGACTTCTGCCTGTCAGGAAGTCCAGGATCCAGCTGCACAGAGATCTGTTCAGTCCCAGAGTCTGGAGCTTTGCAATCAGTGTGGCAGGCACTATGGTGTTAAATGCCGAACTATAATCCACGAACAGCATCCTCACATAGGTGTTCTTATTTTCCAGGTGGGAGAGAGCAGTGTGCAATGTGAAGGCAATAGCATCGTCTGTGGAACGGTTACTGCGGTATGCAAATTGTAGTGGGTCCAGTGAAGCAGGCAGCACAGAGCAGATGTGTTCTCTGACGAGCTTCTCAAAACACTTGCTGAAGATGTGGGTCAGATCAACGGGCCTCCAGTCATTCAAGCATGTGATTTTATTTTTCTTCGGTATGGGCACAATGGTTGATTTTTTGAAGCATGAGGGAACCACAGACAGAGAGAGGAACAGATTGAAAATGTCTGTAAAAACCCCGGCTAGTTGGAAAGCGCATGCTTTGAGCACACGGCCTGGTATGCCATCCGGGCCTACGGCTTTACGGATGTTCACCCGTTTGAAGGATCGGGTTACATCCGCGACAGAAAGCGAGAGTGGACTCACCTCTTCTGCAGCAGCCGTGGGAGCGCTCTCTGTGTGGACAGTGTTATCAGCCTCGAAACGAGAATAAAAAGTGTTGAGCTCGTCCGGTAGAGAGGCGGCAATGTTCACAGTAGCTGGTTTATTCCCTTTAAAACCTATGATGTTGTTGATGCCCTGCCACATGCTTCTTGGGTTATTGTTGTTGAAATGTTCTTCAACTTTGTTTTTATATTGTCGTTTGGCTGCTTTGATGGATCTCCTGAGATCGTAACTGGCTTGTTTCCGATCGTCAGTGTTTCCGGATTTAAAGGCAGATGTCTGCGCTGACAAGGCTGATCGAACATCGCTGTTAAGCCACGGTTTTTGGTTGGGGTAGATACAGATAGTTTTGGTCGGAACTACATAATCTATACACTTCCTAATGAAACACGTGACCGTATCTGAATACGCCTCTATGTCGTCATCAGACGCTGCCCGGAACATGTCCCAGTCCACGTGATCAAAACAGTCCTGTAGTATAGCGTCCGATTGGTCTGACCAGCATTGGATTGTCCTGAGGGCGGGTGCTTCACGTTTCAGTTTCTGCCTATAAGCAGGCAGGAGCAGAACGGAAGAGTGATCCGATTTGCCGAAAGGTGGGCGGGGGAGGGATTTGTATGCGTCCCGGAAGGGGGAGTAGCAGTGGTCGAGTATACGATCTCCACGCGTGTTGATGGTGATGTGTTGAAAGTATTTTGGAGCTATTGTTCTGAAGTTGGCTTTATTAAAGTCCCCCATAATAAAGAGCGCTGCATCTGGGTTCGTGGTTTCCTGCTCACTTATATTCCCGTACAGTTCCCTGAGTGCTTGGTTTGTGTTGGCTTGAGGAGGAATGTAAACAGCCGTGATTATGATCGCTGTAAATTCGCAGAGTTTGTTATCCAGTGACTGAACGTTAGCCAGCAAAATGGTTGGGAGAGGAGGTCGGAAAGCACGGCGTCTCAGTCTGACAAGAACGCCAGCTCTCTTCCTCTTTTTCGGCGTCGGCAGCGTTTCCTCAGTTGCGCGGCCCAGACAAAGGGCTCTGATGCCGTGTCTGTGAACAATCCACCAGCATTCAAGAACTTAAAGTCCGGTTTGCGTTTTGCGACGGAGGAACCAATGTTTAAAAGCGTCTCTCTAACGTAGATAGTTATACTAACAACATCTAACATTTAAAACAACAAAAAAACGAATAAAACATACGAAAAACTGCAAAGTTGTCCCAGAGCTTGCAACACGGCTGCCATACTCTGCGCCATCTTGTTACACAAAAAAAAAAAAAATTGACCGGGTATACTGACCGGGTTGTCGACCAACTACAGGCCAGCATGGCGGGGCGTGTGCCCCTCCCGGAGTCAACTGCCAAGGCTTACCAAATCCTTGTCAGACTAACCGAGCACGACGACATTGAAGCCTACCTCCAAACTTTTGAGGTTATCGTGGCCTGGGAGGGGTGGGTGAAGGAAGAGTGGGCCCGCATCATCGGCCCTTTTCTCACAGGAGAAGCTCAGCGGGCCTATTACTCCCTGCAGGCGCCCAGGAATGAAAGATATGATGAGCTCAAAGCTGAAATTCTCACCCGGGTGGGCCTGTCTCCCATGTGCACGGCCCAGCAGTTCTTCCAATGGACGTATGATGAACGGAAGACTGTGAGAACTCAGACTGCTCAACTCGCCCGATTGGCTCACCTTTGGCTCCTCACCGGGTCTCCTACCGCTGACCAGGTGGCGGAGAAAGTCGTTGTCGACCGACTGTTGCGGGCGCTCCCCCGTCAGCTGAGACGCCCGGTCAGAATGAAGAATCCAAGTGACATTGCCAGTCTCGTTGAAGCTGTCGAGGTGCCTGGCGCCCCGAAGGGTGATGGAGCAGCATCTGCTCCGAGATACAGCACGACCAGGCAACCAACCATTGGTCCCCGACCTCGTCGATGAGCCAATGCACACCGAACCCCCAGCATCGACGGCCCGAGTCTGGATGGCCGGGTGCTTTCTGCATAAAGAAAGGCCTTCCCCTGGCCCCAGCAGGATGGTGAAGCTGGATGGGATACCAGTCAAGGCCTTGTTGGATTCCGGCAGTTCAGTCACCCTTGTGCAACCTACCCTGGTAAGGCCGAGAACCGAGCAGAAGTCAGAACTCCCACTTACGTGTGTGCATGGAGACACCCGCTATGTACCGGCCCGTACGGTTTGGATTTCAGCGGAGCCTGGGACCTGGGACGTCGAGGTGGGCATTGTGCGAGACCTACCGGTACCCATGCTCCTAGGACGTGACTGGCCAGGGTTCGAGAAGCTCCTCCTCACCCCCAGAAAACCTGATGCTTCTGCCCGGGACCGGCCATGGAGGGAACGTCAGGGACTGCCCAGCCCAAGACCGGCCTGCCTAGCAATGGACACCGAGAGGGAGGGTGAGTGTCAACCCTGTAACATCCCATCTGTCTTCCTCGATGTGTTTCAGCAGGTCACGGCCGGGGGTTTGTTCGGCAGGGAGCAACGAGAGGATGACCGTCTGCGCAACTGTTGGGAACAAGTGCGCCGAGCAGATGAGGTAGACAGGCTCCCGGGCCCACACCCCCTCCCTCATTTTGAAATAAAAAATGGTCTGCTGTACTGTGTCGTCCACAGGCGGGGGGAGGAAACATTACTAATGGTCGTGCCAAAAACCAAGACGGAGACTGTTATGGAGCTGGCCCATGCCCATCCGATGGCGGGGCACCTCGGGATGGAAAATGCCATTAAACGCATCCCGGACCGTTTCCACTGTCCAGGGCTTGATGCAGAAGTCAAACGGTTCTGCCGTAGTTGCCCTACCTGTCAGCAGACGTCTCCTCGTCGTCCTCCCCCCAGCCCTCATTCCGCTACCCGTCATCGATGTGCCCTTCAAGCGGATCAGGATTATTCTGGTGGGACTGCTGCCAAAGTCTGCCCGGGGTCATGAGCACATCCTGGTTATTCTGGACTACGGCACCTGGTACCCGGAAGCCATTCCCCTTCGTGCCGCGAATGCCAAGAACATTGCCCAAGAGCTGTTTCTGCTGGCCAGCCGAGTCGGGATACCAAAGGAAATCCTGACTGACCAGGGTACATCCTTCATGTCCCGGGTGATGGCGGACCTCTGTCTGCTCCTCCAAGTACAACAACTGAGGACTTCGGTCTACCAACCGCAGACAGATGGCCTCGTCGAAAGGTTTAACCAGACGCTTAAACAGATGTTGAGACGGGTGGTGGCCGAAGATGGGCGTGACTGGGACCTTATGATCCCGTACGTGCGCTTTGGAATCCGTGAGGTACCACAAGCCTCCACAGGGTTCATGCCCTTTGAACTGCTATTTGGAAGACAACCCCGGGGCCTTCTGGATGTCACCCGGGAAGCCTGGGAGAATCAACCAGCCCCACACCGCAGCCTCATCGAGCACGTACGGGAGATGAGGGAACAAATTGACAGAGTCATACCCCTCGTCAGAGAACACCTCGTTACAGCCCAGCGTGCCCAACAACGCCTCTATGACCGGCCCGCCCAAGCCCGGGAGTTCCAGCCGGGAGAGCGGGTGATGGTTCTGGTCCCGACAGCTGCCTGTAAGTTCCTGGCGACCTGGCAAGGGCTCTACACGGTACTGGAACGAATAGGGCCGGTCACGTACCGAGTTCAGCAGCCTGGAAAATTTACCACATCAACTTGCTCAAGAAATGGGTTCCCCGCCCTGAGCAACTCGCTGCGCACGCCCAAACAGCCCATCCAGTAGTAGACATAGATCCGCAGCTGTCGGTGACCCAGAAGACAGAACTCGAGGCCCTGGTCAGTCAGTTTAAGGGTGTATTCAGCGAGACCGGGTAGAACCACAGTCATTGAGCACGAAATCCGCACACCTCCAGGAATCGTAGTACGGCAGCGGCCCTACCGGATACCAGAAGCTCGCCGGTCGGCTATAGAGGAGGAGGTAAAGAAGATGCTTCAGCTGGGAATCATCAAGCCCTCCCGTAGCCCCTAGGCCAGCCCAATAGTGATGATACCGAAGCCGGACAACACCCTCCGTTTTTGTAACGATTTCAGGAAGCTCAATGAGGTCTCCGACTTCGATGGATATCCCATGCCGCGGGTGGATGAGCTTTTGGACTGGCTGGGAAAAGCTCGATACATCAGCGACTTAGACCTCACCAAAGGGTATTGGCAGGTGCCCCTGTCCCAGAGCCCCGAGAAAAAACAGCCTTTAGCACCCTCAATGGCCACTGGCAGTACCGGACGCTACCCTTCTGCCTGCATGGGGCACCGGCCACATTCCAGCGATTGATGGACATATTGCTCCGGCCACACCAAGCCTATGCTACGGCTTACCTTGACGATGTCATCATACACTCAGAGAGTTGGGAGAATCACCTGGAGCATATGCGGAGGGTGTTGACGATAAGATCGTGTTTATATTTAGTCTAGAACTACAGTAAAATAATTACAGTAAGATCATGTTAATATTTATTCTAGAACTACAGTAAGATCATGTTGATATTTGGTCTAGAACTACAGTAAGATCATGTTGATATTTAATCTAGAACTACAATAAATTCATGTTGTTATTTGGTCTAGAACTACAGTAAGATCATGTTACCCCGGTAACCGTCTTTTCATGTTACTGCCATCTGGCAAGCGCTTCAGGAGCATGATGGCAAAAACGAAGAGACTGAGGAGGAGCTTCTTCCCTCAGGCCATCAGGCTCCTAAACTCAAACTCAGTCTCATAACATCATAACATCTACATAACATCATAACATCTACAGGACTCAATTTAATAAACTGTAAAAACATCCATTATTCTCCATCATCCGCATTGCTGCTATATGTACATACCCGGTACAACCTGTTTGCTCATTCCTCTTGCACATCCCTGTTTAGATTGTTATTTATTAATCCACAGTATACTCTATTGCACATTTTATCTCATTGCACATTTTACTCCTTATTTTATTTAATTTTATTATTTGTTCCTATTTTATTTTATTCTTACCTATATTTATATATATTCTCTTGTGTTATGTTTCATTGTTTTATTTTTATTTATTTTGTAATGTCCATTGAGCGGACCTGTCCCGACTTACATTTCACTACTGATTATACCCTGTATGATTGTGTATGTGACGAATAATAAAGAACTTTGAACCCTTGAACCTTGTTGATATTTAGTCAAGAACTACAGTAAGATCGTGTTGATATTTAGTCTAGAACTACAGTAAGATCGTGTTGATATTTAGTCAAGAACTACAGTAAGATCGTGTTGATATTTAGTCTAGAACTACAGTAAGATCGTGTTGATATTTAGTCAAGAACTACAGTAAGATCGTGTTGATATTTAGTTTAGAACTACAGTAAGATCATGTTGATATTTAGTCTAGAACTACAGTAAGATCATGTCGATATTTAGTCTAGATCTACAGTAAGATCGTGTCGATATTTAGTCTAGAACTACAGTAAGATCGTGTTGATATTTAGTCTAGAACTATAGTAAGATCATGTCGATATTTAGTCTAGAACTACAGTAAGATCATGTTGATATTTAGTCTAGAACTACAGTAAGATCATGTTGATATTTAGTCTAGAACTACAGTAAGATCATGTTGATATTTAGTCTAGAACTACAGTAAGATCATGTTCACACACAACTCTCTGCACTTACTCCTGGTTGCTATCACCATGGCAACACCAGAGCTGTCACTCAATACATCAGAAACAAAGTAACTGTTACTTATTTTAAAAAAGTAACTCAAAAATGTTACTTATTTTAAAAAAGTAACTAAAAGATATTTGGTAACACTTTATTTCGATAGTCCACTTTAGACATTCTACTAACAGTAAGTAACTTTGCAACTACATGTCAACAAGCAGTCATTAAAGTATAAGTAGACTGTCTGCTTAATATCTTTTAACACTTTATTTTAATGGGTCCACAACATACGGAGTATGATAAACTAAATATTATCTGCTATGATATTATGATTTTGTGGAACTATGGGCGGAGACGCCATGTATTCATTTACATTTAATAATTTAACAGACGTATAAGCGACGTACAAATATTCCTGAAATAAATTTGAAACTTTATAAACTTTGCAAGTATATGTCAATTTATTCTATTAACCCTAAACCTACCCAAACGGTCTACTCTGAGAGTTAGTAGACATATAGTTGCAAAGTTACTTATAGTTAGTAGAATTTCTAAAGTGGACTATCAAAATAACGTGTAATCAGAAACAGCAGATAACACTTTGGGGTGTAAAGATTCATTGATATGGATCGATATATCGATACAATGTATGACGATATGATGCATCGATGCCACGCGTAAAATATCGATATCTGTCGTATAAAAAGGCACCTTTATTTTGGCACTGTCCACATTTTCATATAATGTCCGTCTATGAAATACCACCAACGAGTGCATTCTCATTCAATCTCACATATCAGGACTTGATATAAGCACTGCCTGAAGGCACAAGGCGAGCAAATAAAACGCTCAGGATTGTTGGAGTAACAGTCGAACATCTGAAGTGCGCGCACACACACATATCTGAAGAGCGCGCACACACACACATCTGAAGTGCATGCACACGCACACACACATCTGAAGCGCACGCACACACACACATCTGAAGCGCACGCACACAGATATACGCGTCAACTCTGCGCGAATACTAAATTGAGCTCTCCTCCGCTTTTTGAGCATGGATGAATGAATTCGGACAAAACTACATCAAAATGCATGTTTTGGCTAATATCCTTGTAAACAGTAGGTTAAGAAAAGCACATGTCTTAATGTTAACAGTGGAGAAAAAAGGCATGTATCAGTATATTAAATCTGTAATTTCATTCTTAAAATGAAAGAAAACTATTAATAAATCTAATGCTGTCAAAGAAAATACAAGTGCTCACTGCTCCTGACTAAATTACTTTTTAATTTAATTTATACAGTGAAGACTATGCAGTTATTTTGCATTTGATTATTACATTTCTGTAGCATACCTGAAAAAATATTTTAGACTGAGCTGAAAAAACTGAAAAGCACTGTTTATTGAACTTGTGTCTTTCTTCTATTGTATTTGTTTTCTGCTATTTCTTGTAATTTGGTTATCTGTAGAAAATATGTTTAGCAATGAGCCCATAGTAGCATTTTTAGATTTATGTTCATGTTATTTATTTTAGTTGCATTTGTGAGTTAATAAAAATGTAGATGGTTGTTTAAAATAGGTATATAAAATGATAATATCGATATAGTCCTGTATCAAATCGAATCGTATCGTAGAATTTTTTGAGGTATCGGCAAATATCGTATCGCTGGGTATGAGAATCGATATCGAATCGTGACGAACCATCCGATTTACACTCCTAATAACACACAGAAATGAACATGACACTTTTAAGCAGAAGACTCAAATTGTGTTTAAAATGTATTACAGTAATCTTTGTTTTATTTACAGCTTTGAACAATAATTTTTAGATTGGTTGGTTGTACAGGCATTGCACGAACTGCAGTAGTTTGTTCAGGGCCGTGTCCTATGGCAGGGAGCAGTCTGTGGGGTCGTGTGAAGCGGGCAGAAGGTGGCAGCTGAAGGGCCAGCTCAGACTGAGCAGGGTCAGGGTTTGACTGCATTGCTGCTCAGCACGGGAGCAGACGGACTGACACGGCTGCAGGACTCCACTCTGAGCGCTACAGTGAGGAACAAACACACCGCACACCAGCCGCCGGAAAGACTCGAAACAGCCAAACTCCATCAGCACCTGCGGTCACATAACACATATGTCAAACGGGTTCGGAGGAGCTGCTCAGAATCACTGCTTTCATTCTCACCCTGTACTTGTGCAGAATAGAAGCAGCTTCTCTCTGGTCAGAAATAGACAGCCAGATGTTTGGAAAGGATGTGAGATTGTAGCTCAGACCTCTGCACATTTCAACCTGGATGGGTTCACATGATGAAGCTGAAAAATAATAATATGAGATGAACTTGTTACTACAACAAACAAAACAAAACTAAAAAGCTACTTTTGAGCCTGGTATTTCAGCAGATACTGTAGATTTACCAAGAGCCAACAAATACTGCACATACTTCTGAGCCATATAGGCTTTAAGGTATGTTCCTCACTGTATGAAATGTGCAAAAACACATTTTTAAAATAAAGATGCCATTTTAAGGGTCATTAACTGCTTCACTTTTTCATGTTATACTGTTCCCTGAGGTCCACTTATAATGTTACCAAGGTCTTTACATAAAAACTAATAATTTAGAAGAAACAGGCTATTTTCTGTCCTGTCTTTGACCCCTCATCAGAACGCTGTGTAAATAGGTGTGGATGATTGTAGACTCGGAAGTAAACGCTAAACAGTTGTGTATGTTTGACAGAGTACATTCCTCACAAATGGACGCTGATGTGATTCAGGTTTAAAATTAATTATTAACTCAATACATATCAAACAATCTGTAAGAGGAGACTAAGCAGCTCACGTAATGAAAACAGATCCAATATAGTCACACAGCATGAAAATTCCATGTCGAATTGTGTCTTGTTTGTAAACGAATCCGAGGGCAGAGTTCTTACTGACGCAGTCTGAAGGTCATCCACTCTTTCCTAATGTTGGGATCAGAAGGAAGGCAACGCAAACACTGTTTTTCCAGAACGCCTGAACAGCGTTTTGTTGTCTTCAGAGCATCTTAATCGTTTGGTTTCTGCGTAGACCTGTGCGTTAACCTCTCTTGCAAACACTAGATAAACGAATCGATGGGCTGAACAGACAGTGATGTGTAATCGGTGGGCGGGGCTAAATAGACAGTGATGTGTAATCGGTGGGTGGGGCTAAATATACAGTGATGCAGGCAGTGATAAAGAATCGGTGGGAGGGGCTAAATAGTCAGTGATGTAGAATCGTTGACAGGGCTGAACAGGCAGTGCTATAGAATCGGTGGGTGGGGCTAAACAGGCAGTGATGTAGAATCGGTGGGTGGGGCTGAACAGGCAGTGCTGTAGAATCGGTGGGCGGGGCTAAACAGACAGTGATGTGGTATCAGTGGGTGGGGCTAATCAGGCAGTGGTGTAAAATTGGTGGGTGGGACTGAACAGGCAGTGCTGTTGAATCGGTGGGCGGGGCTAAACAGACAGTGATGTGGAATCAGTGGGCGGGGCTAATCAGGCAGTGGTGTAGAATCGATGGGTGGGGCTATACAGGCAGTGATGAAGAATTGGTGGGTGGGGCTAAAAATGCAGTGATGTAGAATCGTTGACAGGGCTGAACAGGCAGTGCTGTAGAATCTGTGGGTGGGGCTAAACAGGCAGTGATGTAGAATCGGTGGGTGGGGCTGAACAGGCAGTGCTGTAGAATCGGTAGGCGGGGCTAGACAGGTAGTGCTGTATAATCGGTGGGCGGGGCTAATCAGGCAGTGCTGTATAATTGGTGGGCGGGGCTGAACAGGCATTGATGTGGAATCGGTGGGCTGGGCTAAATATACAGTGATGCAGAATCGGTGGGCGGGGCTTAACAGGCAGTGCTGTAGAATCAGTGGGTGGGGCTGAACAGGCAGTGCTGTAGAATCGGTGGGCAGGGCTAAACAGGCAGTGATGTAGAATCGGTGGGTGGGGCTGAACAGGCAGTGCTGTAGAATCGGTGGGTGGGGATAGACGGGTAGTGCTGTATAATAGGTGGGCAGGGCTAAAGAGGCAATGATTTACTCAATGTAAAAAGTTATGTGGAAGTAGGTGTTGATCTTCTTCTGCGGAGGCAGTGCTTATCCACACTATTACATCATGGAGTAGCACATTCCACAAGCTGTGGTTTTGGCAGATTGGAATACTGTTTTTAGTCTAATGAGAAAGTTTTGAGTTCTGAAACTTTTTCTATAGTACAATGACATCTTATGTCAAAATATCAAGGGAATTTTGGTTTCTCAGTTCATGACCACTTTATAATATATAATTTGCTAAATGATTATGCAAGAGAGTATTAGTGCAACAGATTGATAGATTTAACTGGCTGAACAAATTATTATGGAAGGGATTGAAAAGAGTCAAAATAGCAGGAAAAGTCCTGTCCAAACTGATGCATGTTCTCACTGAAAGGAGGGTAGGTGGAGTTAATGCAGTGATGCTCGTCTGCAGCGTCTGCACAGTCGCTCCATCCGTCACACAGCCAGTCCTGGTGCAGACACTCCCCAGAGCCACACGCAAACTCTGCTGGAGCGCATGTTCCTCAAAGCAGAAAGCAGCAATGCAGGGAAGAGTCACAATCTCACAGAGATTCACAAAATCTACTTCACAAATCACTGTGAAATCGTGCGGCACTCACTTCCTGAAAGAGACACGGCCCTAAACGATGCATAAAATCCACTGTCTGCAACACCTTCATCTGCCACAAACAGCACAGTCATCACAGGACCAGATGAAGAGAGATCAGGAGGCAGAGCCGGCCCACAAAACCTGCTCAGAGAGAGAGCGGGAGGTCAAACACTCACTATAAAAACAGCAGAAAGCTTTCTGTAAACAGATATCGTGGGACACAGTTTGAACCCTCAATATTTAAGTTATGAATACTTTTCACAGTTCTGGGTCTGACGTGTGGTAGTATAGCAGAGTAAACATTTAGAGAGGCACATGATAGCTAACACTGTTAAAGTAATGCATCATCACAGTCTGTTAAACTGATGACTCAATCGCTCCAGTACAACATATATGACTCACAATTAAATCTGCCTTCCTTCAGATAATGCTCATGATGGAAATGTTTTGCGTTCTCTGCATTTCCATTTGGATTGGAACTCAGCAACTCTTGCTGAAAGTAAACATTTTAAAGCAAAGGGTCTCTTTAAACCCTATCAGTGTTGTAGAGACAGCGGTGCAGCATTCTCACCTGCCCAGCAAAGTGTTTGCATCTGCGTCCGTGCCATCATAAACCTCCACATAGTCAAACTCACACACATCTTGTGTTTCCAGACTCAAGTTCTGAAAAATCAGTCTAATCACTTGTCCATCTTCCACAGAGATTTGCCACATACACAACTATGAGAGAGGTAGACATAACTATAATTAATACAGGTGTGATAGAAACAGTCATGAAGCTGAAACAAATACTAGTTTTGTAACTGTTTATCTGGCCTAATATATTAATTGATCAGTGCATAGCTAATTTATATAAAACTGTATGCAAATGTATGCGAGTTAGTGTTTAGATTGAGGAAGTGATTGACGGAAATAGCAGCTGATGAAATCATTCACCTGTTGATGTGGGTAAGGCTTTGGATGGTTTGGACTGGACAACGATCCATACTCTCCTGTTATTTTTCCTCCACACTCTAAGAATCAGACAGAATGATATCGATTATAGTCTTTACTTTCAAGTGAGATAAAAGACTGAAGTGTCACACTCTGTCACGATGTGTGTGTGTAGCGGGAAGGACGCTGGAGACAGCAGGTGAGTACTTTTTCTTCGTTTTAATAAATCAATGAAAATAATACAGGTGACACAACGTAAAAGACGAGTGAACGAATCAAGACTCAGTGGGAACTCGGGACTTATAAACACATGGGAAACTAAGGAAAACTAAAATAAAATCAACAACAAAGAACAAAGAGTCCAGAATCCTGACACAGTCTGTGTCGTGACGTCATTACTGTAATTACCCTTGTGTTTCTGGCTGCAGTTGGCTTCATCTGACCGGTCCTGACAGTTTGGCTGGCCGTCACAAACGGAAACGGGTAGCAAACAACGACCGCCATCACACATGAACTCTTCTCTGGAACAGCTCTCTGATCACAGATATAAAATCTAATTTAGTACATGCAAAGAGAAAAATAACACACCATGTGACATGTTATTATAATCAGTGATCAGAATAGCATAGTTGTATTCACTGCTTACTGCTCTTCAATTTGCATTTGCATCACATTTATAAATTCTAAAGAAAAAAATCTATCATTTGGCTAAACCACATTTTTATTGCATAATTGGTTTTTAAAATTAATTAAATTTTCTTCTTCATTATTATGGTGACCCTACAACAGGGGCCCCTGCAGGATTTCTTCTGAGGGTACGCAGAGGAGGGGGTAGGGTAGGTCTGTATTCAGACACACTGAAAAAATATTATACATTTACAATGTAAGTGGTTGCAAACACTTTATTTAATACAAAATTTGAAAGTCAACTTAATTTCTTTGTTTAAATGTAGAATACATTGATACACTTACCTTCAAAAAATGTATGTGAAAATTACACTAAAAAAAGCTCTTAACACGAAAATCAGCAATAACATGTAGGCTTATAGATATTTTTAAACTCTAATTGATCGATTTCATGATATAGATTTCATCAGATTTCAGATTTTTTTTCAATATGCATTCAAATATTTATTCATGTTTATTTCATGATGCAAATATTAAAGAGGAAAATATAATTTATTCCAAATGCAGCATAAACTGAGGTGAATTAAGTTACCTCACTACAAATAAAAAAACGTTAAACTCTAAAGTCACTCAATGGTATAGGACCTAAATATATGGCAGATATGCTCACTGAATATAAACCTAACAGACCACTCAGATCATTAGGATCGAGTCAGTTAGAAATACCAAGGGTTCACACAAAACAAGGGGAGTCCGCTTTTAGCTATTATGCCACCCGCAGCTGGAACCAGCTTCCAGAAGAGATCAAATGTGCTAAAACATTAGCCACATTTAAATCCAGACTCAAAACTCATCTATTTAGCTGTGCATTTGTTGAATGAGCACTGTGCTACGTCCGAACTGACTGCATTATTTTATGTATAATCCTTTTCTATTTAACTGTTTTAAATTTCATTTTAAATCAATTTCTATATCATTTTAAATTTCCTTATTTTATTATTTTTAACTCCTTATTTTTATTGCTGTGAATTATTATTTCACTTTCTTTTATGTAAAGCACTTTGAATTACCACTGTGTATGAAATGTGCTATACAAATAAACTTGCCTTGCCTTGCCTTGCCTAAACACATTTATTGTTTGTATTTGATCTAAAAATTTACAGAAAGATGAGACTTTGTGTTATAATAATAAAAACACACACAAAGCTTATTGCGATTATTGGGTGGCTTACGTGCAATGAATGGACTTGAAAACATTAAATATAATTTCCAAGAATTTACACCATAATTAAAACAGCTTGTCAATAGCCACATAACGGTATTTACTTCAGAAAAAAACAAGTTAAGCTTATAATTGTATAGCTGTTTATATTTTCAGATTTTATTGATCCGTTCTGAATACCTTAAAATGTAAAATATTTGCTGCGATGCAATTTTTTCTGATGTGAATTATTTAGCCTATTATTTATTTTAATCCATACAGTAAACGCTTTAAAAACAGCTTTAAAAATAACTTTATTGCATTCCAGAAGCTTTTAAATAACTTTTCACAATATATTTTATGGGTAGCTTGAATATTTTTTATATATTCCTATATATTTTATATTCCTAGCTTGAATATAAAACATTGTTGTGAATTCGTTGTATTCCCATTTGTAAAATAGCTAGCTTAATTAATTATTGTAGGCCAATCTGATTTTATATGATAAAGGTTAGTTACTAATAGTTACTAATTTTATTATTAATTAATTATCCATAGTAATTATAGTAATTATGAACCTGAATTATGATTAATGCATTCTAAAGTGAAGTTGATTTTAACCCACCAATAATGACTCAAGCAATACCAAATTCTTCACTGATTACTTGGATCAGTATTATAAAGTGAATAACATTATTATTCTCTAGTAATGACTGAAATTATTATACACTTTTGAGGTTTTTTTAAGGTTCTTGTCAGTAATTAATTTTGATAGATTTGGAAACACTTAAATCATTACTAGTGGGTTACCGTAGTCTTCACTTTAGAATGAATTATACATTATGCATAATTCACATTAATTATGAACCTGTAATTTTTAGTATTTCTCCAGGATATGAAAAAAATTGTAGTTATTGATTAGCTAATAGCAAACTACCAGTTTCAACTGAGCACTATTATTTACTAAATCATTAATCAGAGTTTCTTGTTAGTTATTAGTAGTTACTAGAATGTTAAGAGTGATTTGTTCCTGTGTAGTTATTCATTAATGATGGAAGAGTATTCTGAAGTGTCTTCCATTATATTATTGCCTGTGTTTCAAACTATTAAAAGAAACATGATGTTCTGTTTGTTTCAGTTGCACTTACTCTGTCCTGGTAATATAGTATGATACTGTGCAGTGAAGCCATTTCCGCCAATACTCCCATCAGAATGAAAGGACACCAGCACGGTGCTGCTGTTTGTGTTCAGTGTAGGAGGAGCGACACTGCCACAGAATCTAGGAAGAAGTCAATCTTAATTATTCACAGTTTGAGTGCAATGGTCAAGAACAGCCCTGTACACTATTAAATATAAAGAGGCTTCAAAAGTCTCTTCAAGCGATGCCATAGAAGAACCATGTTTGGTTCCACAAAGAACCATTCAGTCAAAGAACAATCTCTTTCTTACCTTTTTATAATCTGTATAGCATTCTTTCTCCACAAAGAACCTAAAAAGTTATTCAGATGTTAAAGGTTCTTTATGGAACCATTTAGAAAAAAAGGTTATTCTATGGCACTGTAAAGCACCTTTATTTTTAAAG
>CM050417.1:31085438-31250438 GCA_027564155.1 Gymnocypris eckloni scoliostomus
CCGAGGCGTTCTCTTTCATGGGTGAACTCAACGCTCGTTGAGCATCGAAGACGGGCGATATACCAAACACGCCAAACTGACAACACAACACAAATATCCTCCAGGGGTACCCTCTAAAGAGCTTGAGAGGGCTAAGCTCCTAGTAGAATGTGCCCGAAGACTAAGAGGTGAAGGAAGGTTCTGCAGCTCATAAGCCAGCGAAATGGCATCTCTCACCCAATGGGAAATCCTCTGCTTTGATGTGGCAAGCCTGCGGCGGCCAACACCAAAACGCACCAGTAACTGGGAGGTTTTTCTCCAAACCTTGGAGTGATCCACATACAGCTTCAATGCCCGAACCGGGCAGAGCATGTGAAGTCTCTCATCCTCACTCGAAGCAAAGGGAGGAGGATGGAAAGAGTGAAGTGTGACCACCTGAGAGCGAAACGATGTGGACAAGACCTTGGGAACATAGCCAGGCTTAGGCCGCAGGGTCACTTGTGCAAGTCTCCAACTCTCTTTAGTGATGTAAGCGCCAGCAAAAGAACCACCTTAAGAGTCAGTATCAGATCTGAAGCTGACTCCAAGGGCTCGAAAGGGGCCGTCACCAGACCTTCGAGGACGACTGATAAGTCCCAAGAGGAACTGCCATGGGGCAAGCCGGTCTAAGCCGTCTGACTCCACGCATAAATGCAGAGACTAACCGATGCCTCCCCAGGGGGATCTCATCCAGCTCTCTCAGAGCTGCGATGGCCGCTACCTAAACCCTAAGGGAGGTAGCAGCCGTCCTTGCTGTCATCCTCTCTTGCAAAAACTCCAGCACTGGACCAACAGGGCAGTTGACTGGGTCTATTGCTCGAGTTAAACACCATGACTCAAAGACACCCCACTTGGAAGAATATAGCTTCCTAGTAGCGGGGGGGTGAATCGCACCTATTCTTACCCCGCTCCGAAGAAAAGCGGGGTCCCGCCATTGTAAAAGGGGTCGAGAGCAACCGCGCGACACCCTGATAAGGCGAGTGGCTGGTACAGTGGGGTGTAACCTCAGCTCCTTTATCCACCAAAGGAACGCCCTCATGTGAAGCAACCCTAGGGGCAACACAGGGGAGGCCGCTGCCATGAGGCCTAGCAGCCTGCGGCATGAACATACAGAGACATGCCGGCCTAGCTTGAAGCGGGCCAGACATGCTGTAAAATTGGATATCCGGGCAGGAGCCAAACGGGCCTGCATCTGAATGGAATCCAAATGAACCCCCAGAAACAGGATTCACTGAGATGGGAGGAGCACACTCTTCTTGGCGTTCATCCTGAGGCAAAGAGAATGGATGTGGCGTAGAACAATATCTCTGTGACGACTCACTAGCTCCCTGGAGTGAGCCAGAATGAGCCACTCGTCCAAGTAGTTCAACACACAAATGCCCTGGAGCCTCAAAGGGGCCAGTGCAGCATCCATGCATTTCGTGAATGTTCTCGGCGCCAAGGCTAGGCCAAAGGGAAGGACCTTGTACAGCTGTCAACTGCTGTGACAGTTTTGAGTGAGGAGAGCATGTTTGAACAGTACACATAGTGTACTATAAAGACATACTTAGTTATCAACTACACATTATACACCGTATGGGCACATCTACATTATGTACACTATCTATACATTATGTAGTCTATACATAGTAATAATGTGAAGGTGCAACAGATTATAAATTAACAGCAGATTGGTTGAGCAGCAGATAGTTGTGCAAAGGTGCAACAGATTATGCATATGCAGTGTCGTGGATGTGCATTGTATGGTGTCCAGTGATAGCAGATGTGTTAGTGCAGTGTGTGCGTGTAGTCCAGTTGAACTGTGTTAAAGTGCAGTGCATGGCATGTTGTGTGAGTGGGAGTGTGATGTAGGTGAGTTATTTCTGACTGTCCATTAGCCTGATAGCCTGAGGGAAAAAGCTGTCCCTCAGTCGGCTAGTGCGGGATCGGATGCTGCGGAGACGCCTCCCTGAGGGCAAAAGAGAGAGCAGTCTGTGGGACGGTGGCTGGGTCTTTGATAATCCTCCGGGCTTTCCTTGTACACCGCCTGGTGTAGATATCCTGGAGGAGGAAGCTCACAATGTGGCGGGCAGTTCGCACGACCCTTTGCAGAAACCCTGCGGTTGCCAGCGGTGCTGTTTCCAAATCAGGCGGTGATACAGCGGTCAGGATGCTCTCCACAGTGTACAGGTAGAAAGACCTGAGGATTCTGGGGCTCGTTCCAAACTTCCTCAGCCGTCTCAGGAAGAAGAGCTGATGTGCCTTCTTCAGCACTGCATCTGTGTGAGCAGACCATGTGAGATCCTCGGTGATGTGAGCGCCGAGGAACTTAAAGCTGCTCACCCGCTCCACAGGTGTCTTGTCGATGGTGATGGGTGTGTGTTCTCTGCTCTGTCTCCTGTAATCCACCACCAGCTCCTTGGTCTTGTCGATGTTGAGTGAGGTGGTTCTCCTGACACCATTTAGTCAGGGTACTCACCTCCTCTCTGTAGGCCGTCTCATCGTTGTTGGTGATCAGGCCTATCACCGTTGTGTCATCAGCAAATTTGACGATGACATTGGAGCTGTGTGTTGCTGTACAGTCGTGTGTGTACAGGGAGTACAGGAGTGGGCTGAGGATGCAACCCTGCGGTGCACCAGTGTTGAGGATCAGGGGAGATGAGGTGTTGTTGCCCATTCTGACCACCTGACTTCTGCCTGTCAGGAAGTCCAGGATCCAGCTGCACAGAGATCTGTTCAGTCCTAGAGTCTGGAGCTTCGCAACCAGTGTGGCAGGCACTATGGTGTTAAATGCTGAACTATAATCCACTAACAGCATCCTCACATAGATGTTCTTATTTTCCAGGTGGGAGAGAGCAGTGTGCAGGGTGAAGGCAATAGCATCGTCTGTGGAGCAGTTACTGCGGTATGCTAATTGTAGTGGGTCCAGTGAAGCAGGCAGCACAGAGCAGATGTGTTCTCTGAGCTTCTCAAAACACTTGCTGAAGATGGGTGTCAGAGCAACGGCCTCCAGTCATTCAAGCATGTGATTTTATTTTCTTTGGTATGGGCACAATGGTGGATTTTTGAAGCATGAGGGAACCACAGAGAGAGATGGACAGATTGAAAATGTCTGTAAAAACCCGGCTAGCTGGAAAGCGCGTACTTTGAGCACACGGCCTGGTATACCATCTGGGCCTCGGCTTTACGGATGTTCACCCGTTTGAAGGATCGGGTTACATCCGTGACAGAAAGCGTGAGTGGACTCACTTCTTCTGCAGCAGCCGCGGCAGCGCTCTCTGTGTGGGTGGTGTTATCAGCCTCGAACCGAGCATAAAAGGTGTTGAGCTCGTCCGGTAGAGAGGCGGCAATGTTCACAGTAGCTGGTTTATTCCCTTTAAAGCCTGTGATGTTGTTAATTCCTCCGCTCATTTTGGAATTTACACCGCTAAGAAACCGCTCGTCGAGTTTCGAAGAGCGAGACTCGTGGGGCTCGTCGGGGTCCAATCCAGCGCAAGCTTCTCAGTGGCACGCGAAAGCACGTCCACGAGCTCAGAATAGGCCGGTGAAGGCCGCGCCTCCTGACCGCTAAGCGGTAGCGCATCTGCTAAACTAGGCCCGAAATCCTCGGAGTTGGGGGCCGCAGTTAGCAGAGCATCATCTATCCTGAAGGAAACGGTATTTCACGTGCCCTCGGGCTAGGAAACAGATAATCCTGCGTGAATTCAACCGGTGAATTCTTGCGCACATGCTCTGGTGAGGGAGGGAGAGAAAAGGTGAGGCCTGTCTGCTCACTCTCCGTCTCCTCGAGCTAAACATCCGAACCCCAGGTCGCAGATTTACAAGAGGCCGCGATTCATGCGAACCCGCGGAGGCCTCCGGAGCGCGACGGGGAAAGAAAATGGATGACTCCTTTTCACACACCTCAAGCCGAGAGCGGAGGGTTATGAGACGGAGATTCTCACAAAATTACATTCGAATCCCATAAACCGCATGCGTAAACCCCAAACATATAATTTTACTTATCTGTGCGGGTCATAGCGAGCGATGAATCGCGCGCACGGCGGTTGACAACGGCGATATTCCATGGCACTTCACCGCGAGGAGAACAAAGTTCCACTGTAGGCAGTCGCCGAAGTGCAAATGGATGAATCACGTCCGAATATAGAGTTATTGGGCCAGAAAATTGCAACAACGAAGGGTAATGTGACCGCTTCGTGAAGGCAGAGAAATCTGAGGAGTGGATGGCGCGTTCGCCAGTATGACCTGACGACGTGATTGCGTCAGAGACGGCGTCGCGCCATCAGCCAATTAATTGGCGTGATTCTATATGGGTTCAGACATCGGTCACGCAATGGGCGTTCCCGATGCGTTCAACGCAGCGTTGAGTTCACCTATGAAAGAGAACCTTATAGTTCACATGAGAATCCACACTGGAGAAAACCCTTTCACCTGCCAACAGTGTGGAAAACGTTTTGCTCAACATGGAAACCTTACAATTCACATGAGGATCCACAATGGAGACAAGCCTTACACCTGCCAACAGTGTGGAAAACGTTTTGCTCAACATGGAAACCTTAAAGTCCACATGATAATACACAATGGAGAGGGTCCCTTCACCTGCCAGCAATGTGGAAAAAGGTTCACTCTTAAAGGAAGCTTTAACGTCCACATGAGAATTCACACTGGGGAGAAGCCTTACACATGCCCTGGGTGTGAAAAGAGTTTTTCTCAGCATGGAAGCCTTAAAGCCCACATGAGAGTTCACACATAAAATAGTCCCTTCACTTAGAGTCCACATGAGAATTCACACTGAATAGAACACTTACTCCTACACTTACTTCTCAGTGTGGAAAGTGTTTCACTTAAAAATAAATCTTTAAAAGGCACATGAGTATTCCCACTGGAGAAAACTCTTACACCTGCCAACAGCGTGGACAAAGTTGCACTCAACATCAAACCTTGAAAGACCACATGAATACTAAGAAGGCTTCTCTCCAGTGTGAATTATTAATTTGTTCTTTACTTAATAGTTAAAAAGTTCAAAATACCTGAGCAGCAGGCTTAGCACATCCCAAGTGGTGTTTAGATGAATATGTATTTCCTTCCAATAGATTGGTTCACTAGGCTACACAATCATGGGGAAGACTGCTGATCTGACAGTTGTCCAGAAGACAATCATTGACACCCTTCACAAGGAGGATAAGCCACAAACATTCATTGCCAAAGAAGCACTGCTCAGCTGTTCACTGAGTGCTGTATCCAAGCATGTTAACAGAAAGTTGAGTGGAAGGAAAAAGTGTGGAAGAAAAAGATGCTCAACCAACCGAGAGAACCGCAGCCTTATGAGGATTGTCAAGCAAAATCGATTCAAGAATTTGTGTGAACTTCACAAGGATTGGACTGAGGCTGAGGTCAAGGCGACGCCTTATGGTACCATCACAGAGAGGCTCAAAATCACTCTCCAGAACATTCTCTTTCACCATTCCTGGCTGCTGGAATGATCTTCCCATCCCCATCCGGAATGCTGGATCCCTGTCAATTTTCAAGCAACAACTGAAAACTCATCTCTTTCAACTCTACTTAAACTGTACATGAAAAAAAAAATGTATTTCACTTTTTCTAAATCTTCATCTTTCTCTTTATCTTTCTCTCCTTCCCTTGCTAGCTTGTACTTATTTGAACAATGCCTGAGACTTGGTGTTATTGGCACTTCCTCTGTTTGTTTGCCTCTTCAAGATTAATCGCTTTATGTACTCCCCAATTGCAAGTCGCTTTGGATAAAAGCGTCTGCTAAATGACTAAATGTAAATGTAAATGTAAGACATCATGAGCCACCACACACAGACGTGTCAAGGAATTTGGCTGCAGTTGTCATCAGAGACGTCTTACCTGGTCTACGGAGAAGAAGAACTGGACTGTTGCCCAGTGGTCCAAAGTCCTCTTTTCAGATGAGAGCAAGTTTTGTATTTAATTTGGAAACCAAGGTCCTAGAGTCTGGAGGAAGGGTTGAGAAGCTCATAGCCCAAGTTGAGTTGCTTGAAGTTCAGTGTTAAGTTTCCACAGTCTGTGATGATTTGGGGTGCAATGTCATCTGCTGGAGTTGGTCCATTGTGTTTTTTGAAAACACTGTTACTTCACCCGTTTACCAAGAAATGTTGGAGCACTTCATGCTTCCTTCTGCTGACCAGCTTTTTTACCTGCCAACACTGCCAAAAGCACCAAAAGTTGGTAAAATGACCATGGTGTTGGTGTGCTTGACTGGCCAGCAAACTCACCAGACCTGAACCCCAGAGAATCTATGGAGTATTTTCAATAGGGAAATGAGAAACAAGAGACCAAAAAATGCAGATGAGCAGAAGGCCACTGTGAAAGAAACCTGGGCTTCCATACCACCTCAGCAGTGCCACAAACTGATCACCTCCATGCCACGCCGGATTGAGGCAGCAATTAAAGCAAAAGGAGCCCCTACCAAGTATTGAGTACATATACAGTAAATTAACATACTTTCCAGAAGGACAACAATTCACTAAAAAAAAATGTTTTCATAGGTCTTAAGTATTCTAATTAGTTGAGATAGTGAATTGATTTTGGCTCACATTTAACAAAAACCCACCATCACAATTAAAAGAACCAAAGACTTAAACTACTTCAGTCTGTGTGTATTGAATTAATTTAATACACGAGTTTCACAATTTGAGTTGAATTACTGAAATAAATGAACTTTTCCACGACATTCTAATATATTGATGCACCCGTATATTGAACTGCATGTAGCTAAAAGTCAAAGTAACATTTATACATGCAATTATAGAGAACTATAGACTTGAACAAATTTATCTGAATGTATTTTTAGGAAATGTTCTGTTTTTACATATTTTTGTCATCCTACTAGGGCTGTAGTCAAGTCCACCTTTGTCGAGTCCAAGACAAGTCCAAGTCCAAAGAGGTTCGAGTCCGAGTCAAGACCGAGTCCAAAGAGGTTCGAGTCCGAGTCAAGACCGAGTCCAAAGAGGTTCGAGTCAAAGTCCAAGTCCAAATGAGACGGTCAAAACAGAGAAAGAAAAAAATTATCTTCTTCAAAACCACATACTTAATTATTGATAATTTATGTGATACGAGAGATGGCATATCTTCTATTATAATATAATAATTTTGCATTATTGTTTGTAATGATCTAAAAGCATGTGCAGCAACACTGTAGGATCAAATTAGGCAATTTTATTTATTTTTTATTTGATTTAACCTTTATTTAACCAGAAGAGACTCTCTGAGATTAAAAATCTCTTTTGCAGGAGTGTTCTGGCCAAAATGGACAGCAATACATCAGTTTCATCACAACATGTTACAACACAGACAGACTAGAGACACTTATAAACAGTTACATGTCATTGAGTCAATTTCCATTTGCCGAATAACTCTTTTGAAAAGATCCAAAGACATCAAACTTTGTAACTTCAAATTCAATTGCAGATGATTCCAGTCAGACGGAGCTGCGTATATAAAAGCCTTTTTTCCTAATTAAGATCGGACAAAAGGAACAGAGAGAGTATAATAGTTCTGTGAGCGAAGGAAGTATTTCTCAACAGCTTTCTGTTTTATAAGACAGCAGAGATATGAGGGCAACATCCCCAGAATGGCTTTATAAATAATTAAATACCAGTGCATTTTTCTTCTGGTAAGCAAAGAAGGCCAACCTACTCTGTTATATAATACACAGTGATGAGTTGAGGGTTTACAATCTGATATAAATCTTAAAGCACCATGATAGACGGCATCTAAAGAGGATAGAAGATATGATGGTGCAAACTGATACACTACATCACCATAGTCAAGCACGGGTAGAAAAGTAGTGGTAACCAATTTCTTTCGTACATTGAATGAAAAACAAAACTTGTTCCTAAAATAGAACCCAAGCTTAATTTTCAATTTTTTCTTCAGTTGAGTAATGTGAGAGCTAAAAGATAATAATGCCAAGATATTTGTACTCTTTTACTGATTCGATCACGGTACCTTGTAGGGTCTGAAGAGAGGATAAATTTTTATCAATTTTTTGAACCTGAGAACAACATATACTTAGTTTTATCAACATTCAGAACAAGCTTTAGATTGTAAATCCGTGATTGAATGACATCAAAGGCTGACTGGAGCTTATAAAGGGCTTGTTTTCCAGAAGAAGCACTACAATACATGACTGAGTCATCTGCATAGAAATTAAAGTTGGCATCCTGAATGTCGTAATCAAGACAGTCTATATAAATGGTAAATAAAAGGGGACCCAGCACAGATCCTTGCGGAACACCTTTGGCAATCTGCAATGAATCAGATAGTTTACCCTCAGCTTGTACACACTGAGTTCTTCCACTTAAATAGTTTTTAAACCAGGGAATAACATCACTTGATAAACCAACACTCTTTAATCTATGCAGCAATATTTCATGATCCACTGTGTCAAAAGCCTTTGATAAGTCAATAAAAAGTGAAGCACAAAAATCACCATTATCGATCGAGCCCACGATATCATTTAGAACTTTCAATGCAGCTGTTGTAGTACTGTGTTTTTTACGAAACCCAGATTGATTAATAGATAACACTTTGTTTACGTTCAAATAACATGTCAACTGTTGACTAATAAGGCTTTCTAAGATCTTTGATAAAACACAGAGCTTTGAAATTGGTCTGTAGTTATCTAATATAGTAGAATCTCCCCCTTTTAATAGAGGAACAACAAAAGCAGATTTCCGGAATAACACCGGTAGTTAATGATAGATTAAAAATATAAGTGAGAGGAGATGTAATAAAATCTGTTGCTAATTTCAAATAAACAGATTCCACACAATCAGGGCCTGGTGATTTGTTTATATCAAGTAATTTGAGTGCTTTATAAACGTCAGAATTCTTAATTTGTTTAAATCTAAATTCATCCTTGTTTAAACAGATTTCTGCATTAGTAAAATCAGAATCACAACATGCTACATTATGTGAATCAAATAAAAACCCGGAGGCAACAAAATGCTTATTAAAACAATTAAGCATTTGTTCTTTATCAGATATGCTAATGGAATCCATATTTATACATGAAGGTAAACTAGAGGTGTTTTTACTGCCGCTTATCAACTTTATGTTTTGCCAAAATTTCTTTGGATTATTAGCATTAAGGGTAGAATTTGCAATGAAATAATCAGCCTTAGCCTTTCTAATAGCGACTGTACATTTATTCCTAAGATGCCTAAAATAAATCCAGTCAGAGCTTAAGTCAAATTGTCTAGCTTTTGCCCAAGCAACGTCACGCTCTCGAATAAGAGAGATAGGGGTTCAGAAAACCAGGGATTGTCCCTACCTTTAACATGGACTTTTTTAAAAGGTGCATGCCTATTGATGATCGATATAAAACCATCATAGAAATATATCCAGGCAGACTCAACATCGGGGATAAGAAAGATCCTATCCCAATTGTATTGTGCTACGTCAAGAAGAAAACCTTGTTCATTAAAATGTCTCAAACATCGTCTAGTAGTAATACGTGGTTTATGCTTAGGTAATTTGGTATCTCTGACTATGGCAATGACACAGTGATCACTAACATCA
This sequence comes from Gymnocypris eckloni scoliostomus, assembly GCA_027564155.1. NCBI lineage: Eukaryota > Metazoa > Chordata > Actinopteri > Cypriniformes > Cyprinidae > Gymnocypris > Gymnocypris eckloni. The sequence goes on from CM050417.1 coordinate 31,095,003, forward strand.
TTAGCATATACAGAAGCTAAAGAGTACTTATGGGGAGCATTACTAAAAATGAGATCAATTAATGTGGACTTTTTACTATCCTTTAAGTTAGGTCTAGTAGGTGACTCAACTAACTGAAAGAGATTAAGAGTATCACAGATTGCTTTAAAACCATCAGATGCCGACTGCAGCCAATTCACATTAAAATCACCCAGAAGGACCAGCTCTTTGTAATTCAAGGAAGTCACCGGGTGCATCCGAGAGGAAATGGCATCATTACTAGCTGATGGAGGTCTATAGCAGCCAACTACTGTAAGATGTAAGGTCTTGGAAACAATAAGGTTTAAAGCTAATAATTCATATTGTTTAACTACTGACTCAGAAAGTAACACAGTAATTCAAATCTATCCTTAACATAAACTGCTACCCCCCCTCCCCTTTTTGGTCTGTCAGTCCTGTAAACAGTATAGCCATCAATACCTATGGCTTTATCTATAACCGTTTTATTAAGCCATGTTTCAGATATTACTATAATGTCAGCACTTGTATTTATTGCCCAGATATGCACTAAATCCATCTTGGGAAGCAGACTTCTCACATTCATATGAATAAAACCCAGACCTGATCTGGATATAAGATCGGCAGGAACATTAAAAGTCAAAGCAGCATCATTATAAGGACCAGGATTTGGTAAAACATTTCCTGATAATAATAACATAAGAATTATAAAACTCCGTCGCCTTACTGTTTCATTTACATTTCTGTCAGATGAATTTGAACAAGTGAGATGGTTAACAATGCTGGGTTCTCTTTTTGTTTGAGCAGAGGTTATAGAGTCCTCATTCACAAAGTTTGAAAGCAGCAACTTCAATCGGCTGTCCCAGAGAACAAGAAAGTTTGTGTATACACCACTTGTCCAATTTGTCAATATTTCTCCTCCTGAGACCCAGCGATGAGTTTGTGTCTCTGTAGTGGACATTCTATTTTAGTGTATTTCTCTGAGACCTCACATGTCACAGTTATAAGCCCGGATGTCCTGCACAGAGCTCATTCAGGGCTTCATAGAGATACTAAATGTTTTTTAAACCCTCTCATACGTCTTTAAAGATGGCTATATTTAATTTAGTGAAAAATGTTACATTCTTATGCAAATATGATTATATTCTGTAATGTATTTTGCATCTGAATCATTTTCAGATTGTTTGTCATAAAGCAACATCTCAGGAAAATGTTATGGGTTTTCAAATTGAAATATGACTTCCTGTTATGAAACAGGACATCATTTCATACATGCTCAATGTAGAGGACACCATGTTTATTGTGCATTTTGGGAGACAATTATTGAATAGGGAAATAAATTATATATCAGTTTTCTTATGAAATATAATATATTATTATGAAAATCTGGCCATGACTCCCATTATGAAAATAATTTTTCAACATTCTGTCCCAACAGCAACACATTAATATGCAAATTAGATACAGTGAATAGATACACTGTAGATGCAACTTTCTCTTTATTAACCCTCTAGTTAAAGAAAAGTATATTCTAAGTGCACCACACATGACGTTGTCTTCATGATGTAAATGTGAAACAAATCACTAAATATATTTGCAGAAAAGATGCATGAACTACAACTACATCTTGTACAAACTTATATTATGCATATTAGGCTATATGTTCTGAAATAATATAAGACAAATGCTCAAAAAAACAAGTAATTCAAATTCAAAATGACTGAAGGTATAACACCTAGAGTGCTATTATTAACTATAAAGGCTCTGTAAAACAATGAACAGCAGTTCTCAGCCTGTCACCCTGATGCAAACCTGAAATATCAGATATACAGTACATGTACAGTACGTTTCTTCACAGGTTTTGTATTCAATTACGCTGCTTTTCCATTGTTTTTTCTATGTAAACATGGACGCGTTTGACGGTTGCGCTCTGCAGCGTCTCGTGCATGAAACGGCTTTCTAAAAACGCAGCACTCTAGTTATTAAAAGATGTTTAACTCACATCTTCTTGTATTTTTCCTATTCCACTGCCCGCGTCAACACAAAAACACACTCCGTGTGAAGGGCACCTAGAGAGCATCACACGTGAGCGATTAATCATGCGCACCGACATGCGGTGGATTGGTCTTTTCTCTTTACTGTTATTATCAAAGTGTCTAATTCTAGCGTTTGGTAATATTTCTATTCAAAATCGTGATTCCTCGATTTATAAAAAATGTAATTGTGGCAAAACATTAAATTTGAATTAATCGATAAAATCTGATAAATCTCCCAGCCATTGCCACAGTGTTTGCTTATTTTTTACTTTATTTACGTTTTTGTGTAATTTATTTTATTTTATATTCCGTGCCTCCGGGCTTTATTCGTTTTGCTCTTATTCGTTCTTTTTCTTATTCATTTGGTGCCACGGTGTTTGATGATTGTCAGTTTTAGTTTTTTTTTTTACATTTAAACATTTTGCAAGTTTGTAATTTTATATTAGGCTTATAGCATGGTAATGGTGTATTTTTATTCGTTTTGTTAATTAAAGTCCCATGTTTATTGCAGAAAATGTGTCGTTGTAAGTTATAGATAAGCAATTGACCTGAAATGAAAGTGAAAGCAAAATGCGCACAGACATTAATAAGGTATTTAAAAGCGAAGGAAAATGAGAGGGAAAACTCCAACGAACTTTGTACAACCAAACTGTATTATGCAACTTGCCGACAGCGTGTCTGTGGCCAAAATAAAGATTATTTATGCCTCCATGCAGCGTGCACACTTAGAGCCAGGCGCACACTCATATGACGCAGCTGTGCATTTAACAGGCGACCAATGGCAAAGCCCGTTCTAGATGGAGTTAAACCAATTACATTACCCATTTGCGGAACAAGCGAGCCAGATTAATGGTTTTGTTTTGAAAGAGAAAAAAAGCATATATTGCTGGACTCGGTCGAGACCAACTTGAACATTTGGCGAGTCTGATGACCAAGTCCGAGACAAGTCCGAGTCCAAATACCAACGAGGCCAAGACAAGTCCGAGACGAGACCGGACTCGAGTACTACAGCCCTACATCCTACCGCAACTATTTTTGGCCAGGGACACAACGTTGCCGTCTGAACCAATGTTTGCTGGGTTATGACCGCTTTTGTGGTCCATGGTCACATTTAATACAGCACATTTACTAGCACACTGCAACATATTACCTTTGGTGTTGTTTAAGCTAAATTAATAATCTGCATGAACAAAATCAAGAAAAACAAACTGCTCCACTCATATTAGAGCTGGGAATTTTAAACAGAATCGCACGTATTAAAAACGGCAGTTACTTTCAGTATGTAATTGGACAAAGTGTATTTAAATGTATTCCACTGAGAATTTAACTCTGAATACAGTTTGTACATCTCTATGTACTTTTGTCATTTTAGGCACAGCATGGGAATAGGACTCTTATTATAAACATCTTAAGATTTGTAAATAGAGTGGAATAGGAGGGTAAGTTTTTCTTCATTAAAAACTATTTATATAGCACTGATCCAGTCTGTGTTTGATTATGGTTGTGTGGTATATGATTCTGCCTAAAAAACCTGTTAGAAAAACGTAGTCAAATTCAAGCTCAAGCGATGAGACAGTGTTGTGGAGCAGAAAAGACTACACCCATACCAGCTTTACAAGTCTTGGTATAGAGATGCCACTAGAAATTAGAAGGATACAATTAATTATTGGGCTAATCTCCAGGTGCATAAAGATGATCATCCTACAAAAATGGTGTTACAGAATTGTTGAGAACAGAATGAAAGGTGTAGAACAAGCTTTGGGTGGAGTAGTAAAATATATGCAGCAGATATACAAGTAAATAACATCAAGATGAGCCCAACAGTTGTTATTCGGGAATATGAACCATGGGTGTATGTAACACCTCAAGGATATTTGCATCTGTTTGAGGTTAAAAAAACAGAAAGAGAAGCTGACTTGTCATCTTTATTTTCAATACATACCATAATTCAATACCCTCGACATATACAAGTGCACAGAGATGGATCAAATGATCCAACTGGGGCTGCTTTTTTAGTTCAAGACAGTGTTTACCAGGGGACCAGTTTGAGTTAAGCGAACTTCTAATCATCCGTCAGGTTATACTGTAGAAATGAAAATGCTCTTGGCATTGAAGTGGGTAGAGGAACACAAACCTGAGGATGTTTTAATGTGTTCAGACTCAGCTGCAGTCTTAAACAGATAGAGATCTATTAAATCAAATGACCAAGATATTCTCTTTAGTATCCTACACATACATTCAAGAGTTGTTCAGAATGATACATCAGTCAGTTTAATATGGGTCCCGGCACATATAGGAATAAGGGGACATTAAGAAGTGGATAAATGTGCAAAGCAAGCATTACAGAGAGAAACAATAGAGATATAAGTTTCATTAAGTAAATCAGAGATTAAGGTTTTAATCTGGAATGAAGTGAATAAAGCATGGCAAGTTAAGTAGAACAATTGGGAAAAGATTATATAACTTTATAGTTTAATAAATAAAGTAAATCAAAATATAAAGTGTATAGGTAAGTCGAGGAAAGAGGAGGTCATCTTTAACAGAATATTATTAGGGCACTCAAATTTAAATAGCACGATTAAAATAATAGGGAAACATCCGAATGGATTATGTGAATACTGTAATGTTGAAGAAACAATACCTCATGTATTTATTGAATGTAGGAAGTATGAACAAGAAAGAGGAAAAAAGATAGAAGAATTAAGGGGAAATGTAATTCAGGATCTAAATTTTAAGGTTTTAATAAAATGGTCAAGTGAAGTAAATAATAAAGCATTCTATGATTGTTTTAGAGAGACGGGATTGATAAATTGAATATAAAACTCACACTGTCTCACACTCCGAGCAGAAGGTGGCGGTAATAGCGGTTACCGGCCGCCGTTAAACACCAAGAAGAAGAAGACTCTTATTATGATCTGATAATGTGACGTCACAACGCCGCGACGCGTTCCTGCATATGTAGTGATTAGGCTGAAGAGGTTTGTTTAAAAGCGTTTAAAGTATTTAAATCGATGCAAACATTTCAAATTGTATTTTGTGTGAATAAAGCGCCACTCAGGAGTAACAGAAAAGGTGCGTCTCCGTTTGTCGTAAACACGATTTCGGTCGCTGTCAAGTAACGTTAACGTTAGTGATGAGACTGAAACAGCTTAAACTCCAAAACAGTTGTTTAGTGAAGTGATTTATTGATTAGGATTCGCTCGAATCACCGCACAACAGACTTCTGCTGAAGTAACAAAGATCCACAATGGCGTTTATTAAAGAGGAGAGTGAAGACATTACGATTGAAGACGCATTCACGGTGAAACAGGAAGATACTGAGGAACAAACAGGTTGGTTTTTATTCTCAACACTGAACTCAGTCATTTGATCCTTATTAAAATGTCAATATATACTGAAATGACTGGTGTTTTTGAACAGTGTTATATGAGTGGCCTAAAGGTGCGTTCACACCAGACGCGAATGAAGCGTTACGCGCGAATTATTTACATGTTAAGTCAATGGAAAGATACGATAGACAATCCTGCGGCGCGAAAAGCGCGAGTTGAAAAATCTGAATTTTGGCGGATATTCGCGGCACGTTAACCAATCAGGAGTTTGCTCTAGCAGTGACTGTTTACGAGCGGAGGCAGAAAATCTGAAACAAGCATCCAACTTAAGGCGATTTATTCGCGTCTGGTGTGAACGCACCTTGAGTAAACCAGTTATATTTTGGCGCTTTTCCACTGCACGGTACGGTACGGCTCAGTTCGGGTCGGTTTGCATTTCCACCGCAGTTTAGTACCGCTATAGAGTGGGCGGGATTATTCACGCGTCGTTATAATTGCGCCGCCTCTACTGCCGTGACATCATCGTAAACGCGCCACAAACAAACTCACAACAAAGAAAGGAGACGGAATAGTGTTCTTCACTCTCGGCATGTGGATGTTTATAACAACAATGGAGAGGTCTATGAGAACGCTTGTGATTTACCCCCAGCAGCAGAGACTGTGGTGGCAGTGACACGGGCTGTAGATGAGGAGGAGAGGGATGTTCGTGCAGGTGTGCTGCGTTACTTGATTAAAGCCCAGCTCACACTGTGCGATTTTGGCCACGATTTGGTCGTCTGAGACAAATTTTTAAAATCCTAAAAGATTCCTGTAATCCTAGGCTAAAATCGGTTGTCTTTGATCGCTGGTTTGACATGTCCACCGACAGCCGATTAATGGCCGTTGCGATCAATTTTTTCCTCCGATTAAATTCTGGCAGTGTCAGAAGATTTCAGACACTTTCCTGCAGTGTGACATCTCCTACGACAACCGTCAAACCAAGAACCAATAGGTGCGCTGAACCTGATGACGCAATTAGCGCGACAACTTCAAACCACGAAAATGGCGAAACGAGTCAGATGGACCGTACAACAAGAAGAAAAACTGATTGAGCTATGGAGGGAAAAGGAGTGCTTATATGACGTGTCGTCGCAGCTCTACCATGACCGGTTTAAAAAGGAAGCGGCTTGGAGAGAGATAGCGCTGGAAATACAAATTTCAGGTGAGATAACATACCTCATTTTAAAAAATGAGAGTTTCACATAACATAACCACTGATTCGGTAAAAATTCAGATATATTTTGTATGACTTATCTTTCGTTTTACTTTCATTCCTTTAATAAAAATGATAATTTACGTTTTGTAGCATTGGAAGTACAAACACGTGCAGCATCGCTTCGCACCCAGTTCTCCAAATTATTGCACCCCAAACCAAGCGGAAGTGGCACAAAAGAACTCACAACTAGACAGAACTGGATTCTCAGGAATTTAGATTTTCTCAGGTCTCACGTGCAGCCTCGCCAGGGTGTCAGTACACTTAATGTAAGTAAACATGCATTTTATAAATATTTTGTCTTTATTATTTGGTAGCATGTATAAAAGTATCTTCTTCTTAAACCGTTATTTTCATAATTTGCTGTGTTTAAAACCACAACTATTGTGTAATTTTAGTATTTGGTTTGAGATGCATGCACATTGATTTGTCTGTGTTTTTGAGCCATGAGATAAGCACAGACAACCAGTCATCTAACATTAGTTGCAGTTTTTTATTAATATTAACAAAGGAGCCCTCATACATTTTAATACTTATTGCATAATCTTATTTATTATATATATTAACTTATTTCATATATCATAATCATATATTCACTATATTTTGAGATAAAATAAATAGTAATTTTCCTATTGTTTCTCTGTTCTGCATCTAGCTGGATGAAATGTATGACAGTGGAGATGACCAAGTGCTGCTGAATGAGGAAGAGGAATCAGATACAGTTGCATCAGAGTCCTCTTTACATGATCCGTCACCATCACAACCAAGAAGCTCCACAATCTGGCGCAAGCAGAGTCAAAAGCCAAAACAGAGAGAAGAGGACAAGCTGGAGAGGGAGAAGGTGGACATCCTTAAGCAAGTTGCTAGTAGTGTCTTTTGCAACACTGAAGATTCTGATGACATTTTTGGCAAACAAGTAGCCAGTGAAATGCGTCTTATTAAAAATACAACAGAGAAAATGCAAGCTAGGCGAGTGATAATGAGAGTTTTATATGAAGCACAAGATAGGTGCATGTCTGCACAGTGTAGGGAGCAAGTACCTTATCCTCCAGGCCCACCTACTCAGCCTACATTCTCCCAGTATGTGGAGCATTCAGCACCACATCAGCCACTCCTTCAGGTTTCTCCTTACCAACAGCCTCCTCTGTCAACAAGCTACACACAGTTGCTCGATCGACGTTATACTCAGGGAGGAAATATAAATAATACAGAGTAAATGTTTTGCTTTTAAAGGATAGTTCACCCAAAAATTTAAATTCTGTCGTCATGTACAGGTTTTGTGCAACTTGAGGGTGAGTAAATGATTACAGAATTTTAATTTTTGGGTGAATGATCACTTTTATGTTTTGAAGCCATGTTTGCACTATGATGTCAAGAAGTTTACATAATTATTTTTGGATATACATGTTCTGTGGCTTGTTCTAAAAACAAGTGTTTGTGTTACTATATGTTTGCACATTGTGCATATTGCACAAAGTTTCAAAATTGAAACTACTGTTTGATTCTGATGTTCAAGAAATATGTGCAATAAAGATTGTTTCCAAAGATTTTATTTGTCATTTCATTTTTTCAAAAGTAACTTTTGACACACATTAGCAGTAAAACATAGGAATTTACACAAAACTGGGTTTTATTTTTTCTGAGTATCATTAACCATTTCACAAAGAGTGATATTTAACTTTTATCGACTCAAAAACAAAACAAATATTTTTTTCCAAATATGTTAATCAGTGTCTACTGTCAACTGCCTGGTTACCAACATTCTTCAGAATATCTTTTGCTAGCAACAGAAGAAACAAACTCATACTGGTTTGGAACAACATGAGGGTGAGCAAATGATGAAATGTGTATATAAAAGATCTGACAAAAATATAAAGTGTATGCAACTATATATCCAGTAACTTTAGCAGCATGTGATTTGTGTACTGCAAATGTGTTGAAGGTTCACAACATCTGTTCTTGCCATGGGACTGACCCTGCGGTTGAGATAAAGTACGTCTTTAGAAGGTCTCTCTGATCTTTAGCAATTGCAGACCCATTTCTAGCTCGGGATGCAGGTATAGACAGGAGACATGTGTCATTCCTCCACTCACCAGGGATGATGTGGTGTTCTGTATCTTCTGTGTCAGCAAGTGCTTGAGGGAAGTATGTGTCAGGGGCATGTTCTCGCATGTAATTGTGAAGGGCAAGAGCAGCCAGGGTGATCTTTGTCACTGCCACTGGATCCAGATGGATGGTAGAGAGAAATACTCGCCATCGGTTGGCCAGTATTCCGAAGGCATTTTCAATTACACGTCTTGCTCGTGACAGCCTGTAGTTGTAAATGCGCTGGTCACGAGCAAGGTGTCTAGAAGGATATGGCTTCATTAAATCTGTGCGGAGAGGGTAAGCCTCATCCGCAATGAACATGTAAGGCATCTCAATATCTGTGCCTGGCAGTGGTTCAGCTGGAGGCATATTCAAAACCTTTTGGTCCATTGCCTTTCGAAGATCGGAGTGGGCAAAGAGGCCCCCATCAGACACTCTTCCCTGAGTGCCAACATTGGCATACAAAAATCTGTACTGTGAATCAGCAACTGCCATCAGCAAGACAGAAAAACGGGACTTGTAGTTCCTAAAAGTACTACCGCTGTTCCCTGGGGGAAGAATCGTGATATGTTTTCCATCGATTGCCCCAAGGCAATGTGGAAATTGCCACCTTTCCTGGAATCCTTTAGCCACATCTCTCCACTCTGTTTCTGTCACTGGAGTCTGGAATGACACAAAAAGACCAGGAGAAGAATGATTTCCCCTTAATCTATGAAACAGTTTGGCACATAAATCTGTGAATCAAAAGTATAATTGTGACATGATTAATGTTGTCTTTGATCAGTTTCTGAAGTTTGTGCATAAATACCTTATGAAGGGTTCAAGTCTGTACATTAGACCTCTATCATGTTCAAGATGGCACCACAAATGGCTGCCTCTGTTCATAGCTTGTTGGTACTTTAACTATTTTTGTTTGTTTGTCCTGTTGTCAGTGTTAACAACATGACATAACTTTTAATTACAAAATAAATATAATTGTAATCGGTTACAGTTACTGAGAAAAATGTGTAATTAGTTATGAAAATTTTAACGATTACAAAGGGGGTTACATCTGAATCTGTTCTGTAAAAAGCTAGGATATGTTGAATAATAATAATAATAATGTGTTGCTTTGCCTGTTTTTGATGTGCACCATGCCTCCTGTCATTTAAAGGCAGTTTAGTAAAGCGATGCTATTCTGATGCTTTTGATTGGTTCTCTTATTTGAATTTGTGTTTGCACACACTTGACAAATAAAGCTCATTCTGATTCTAAAATGTCTTACCTTCATGTACTTTTCCTTAAGCACATGGTACAACACTTCACATGTCTCTTGAACAATGCTTGAAACAGTAGTTCGTCCCATTCTGTATTGAAAACTTAGTGAGGCAAATGATTCCCCTGGAGATTACAAAAATATATCAAGAAGTAAATTTTTATAATGTTATACACTTAAAAATCACAATATCCTACCTGTGGCCAAGAATCGAAGCGTCACAGAGAGCCTCTCCCTGGCAGTAATTGCTCTTCTCAGGTGTGTGTGTGTCCTGTTTATGTGGGGAGAGACCAAATCCAGTAGATGGTGAAATTCGTGTAAATTCATGCGGAGAAGACCTCGAAACCCTTGTGTGTCATCACTCTGTAGAACAGAAAAATATTGTGCGAATACTGTTATTGCCGTGTGAGTGAGTTAACGTTACCTCACACATAAATTAACGAATTCACCCCTAAACCGTTTACATGGCGACACTTTTTATGTCATTATTTGTAAAAACAAAATATGTACAAAGTAAAGTTTACTTAAAGTGTATTTATTAAGGGGCAGGATGTTTAAACTCGAATAACAAAATTACCTCAAGTTCGCGCTGTAGAACTGGAAGTCCATAAAGTCCTCTTTTGCCCAGCCATGACTTGCTCCACACACGTCGTCTTCGTTTTTTCTTTTTAGTATCAAGGCATGTAATTAATAAAACTAACGCTACACGTTGCTGTTTTTTGCTAGCTACCATTATAGCGAGAGAATGCGGGTCACGGATTGATGACGTAAAACTCCGGACAAGTCTTTCTTGAGTACGTCCGTTTTTGTCGCGTTTTTACTGTCGTACAGTCTGACATTAAGACAACTGAGATCCTACAGTTTGACATGGGGATCATGTTCGTACAGTGTGACAAGCAACAATCGCAAAAGACTATTAAAAATCGCACAGTGTGAGCTGGGCTTAAGTTAGTAAACTATTCATGCAGCGTGTTCTGTAAAGTGAATTATCAATAAACTTTTGAATATTTCAAAATGTACAATGTATCCCTTGTTTTTTTTATTTATGTGATGGTTTTATAATCGCGGCATTAATCATTTGTCTTTTCAAGAGGTTCATTACGTGCTCATAAAATAATACATTTTAATATAGTCTGGAGGTACACTTATTCGATCAGATTGTTTTTAATTGAAGCAAAACACAGATACAAAGGTAAAAATATAAACAAAAAACATACTCTGTAAATATAGCAAGTTCAAAAGTAACGTTATACATAAGGCTTTTTCCTTCGGCGTCGCGCCATCAAGCTCTCACTGGATCCGCTCCTCGGCTATCAACGAGAGGAACGTCTGAACTTCCTCAACAGACAACGACACTGCTATTTTGTGGTTGATGCAAAAATGTGCATTTGTTTAAACAGAAGTTGCGTCCGATCCTTCGCTGGCTGTGCTGATTTAAATCTAGCGGGTCTATGTTGGGTCTCGTGTCGCAAGTTTAGTGACGCAGTAATGATGATTTTCTCCAGCCAATCAGTGATCAGCAGAGTTTACACGTCACGTTTTGGTAACGGTACCGGCTCGCATGGAACCTCGGCTGAGGTGGTACTAAAAAAGTACCAGGTACAGTACCCAGTGGAAAACCCCCCAAAAGTGAACCGTGCCGTGCCGTACCATGCAGTGGAAAAGCGCCATTTGACATGGAGGGCTGCCTCGTGTGGACAGACATGTTGAGATCACATGACCAGACAAAAAGTAATATAAATATACACAATTCTATACAAATCCAAATACTGTTACATTCAAGTGCACCTGAGAAGTTTACTTCCAAATTGGACATGCGTTTTTACAACATAACTAGGGCTGCACAATTAATCGAATGTGATTAATCGTGATTGTCCTGCGAATCTCGTCAGTAAAGCCGGTTCTGTGATTAGTAGTACATCTCCATCACCTGCTTTCAGATGGAGCAGCATTTACTACACAGAGCCGTAGTCCTCTGACAAGCTACGCAAAAAATCCCATTCATAATCGCAGACGATATAATAGTAGGGTTATGAAATCGTTTGCGATAATGATAAATAATAATCTCTGTGAACTACGGCTCTGTGTAGTAATTGCTGCTTCATCTGAGAGCATGTGAAAATACCACATTTAACAACATGTTTTTACTTCAACGTCAGTCGAGTGTGAAATAAATCCTTCTGTGAGCTGATGTGGCTCCTTACACAGAGTAAGGCACACTGTTTTCTAAGAAGTGATAAACGCTATGTCGATTAGCATTTCATAATAGATATATTTGTTATGAGGAATATTATAAGAAGAACTCTGATAAACGATATATTGTCATATTCATGTGTGTATTAGTCATGTTGAGTCAATGAAAGCCGTTAAATCTGTTTATTCAGCGAACTCACTGATGTTCGCTTCACTCAAAGATACGCATGATAATCGCAGCTTCAGCCTAATCATGATTTATCACCTTTGCTATTTAATTTTGACTAATCGTGCAGCCCTACATGTAACCTATACATTTAAAATAGTATGGAAGTAACCTTAAAGTCCGTATGAAATCCAAATTTGAAATGAAATTGCATCATAATCGTGTGTATTTGCATTCATATTTCATGCATAGAAAATTCTCTTTTTTTTTCATGCGTAACGGCAGGAGATATTATGCGACAGATGACACCTCTATTAAATTATTAATGATACATACAGCATGGCGACTAAACATGTTTTTTTTCAAATAACTTGTTAATGTCTATTAGACACATGAAAAAATTACAGAAATACCATGTTCCCATTACTTCTCTCTCTTTGCTCTGCGCAATTTATTTTAAGCCTGTTTACTAGGGCTGCACGATAAATTGAAACAGGCTCAAATTGATAAGCAATATTGATGACGTCATTGTTTACAATACAAAATAAATAAAGTAAAATAAAAGTACATTTTTAGCTAAAGGTAATTTTGTTTTTAATGAAGCGTGTTAAGACTGCAACCCTTTAAGTCATAAGTATGAGAAAGAAAGTTGGAATTTCTGACATACTAAATCGAAATTATGAGTTGAAATTATGAATTAAAAAATCTAAATGATGACTTATCGACTTTATATTGGTTTGACATGACAAGCTAGTGGTCTAATTAATTAAGAGTTGGCTTATGTGGGACAGTCTACACCCCTTATTAGTAAAGCATACTGTTTACTGACAAGCTGAATATAGCGTGTTTAATGGCTTTTATTTGTCTTTTTTCACCTTAGATCTGATGCCGCTTAAAAAGGAGTATAATTTACCGGTTGAAATGGAAGAGAAACATCAGTTTGAGAAGCATCGGGAGTCTATACCTGTAGAAAAATGTTGCTCACAGACTAAAAAGAGAGGCCCAAAGTTACGGCCTCTGCCTCCATTAATCTGCTTTCATTGTGGAAAGCGTTTCAATCAACATGGAAACCTTACAACCCATCTGAGAATTCATACTGGAGAGAAGCCTTTCACCTGCCAAGAGTGTGGAAAGTGTTTTACTCGAAACGCAAACCTTAAACTCCACATGAGAGTTCACACTGGAGAGCGCTCTTTCACCTGCCAACAGTGTGGACAATATTTTAACAGAAAAGCTAACTTTATATTCCACATGAGAGCTCACACAGAAGAGAGCTCATCCACAAGCCTGCAGTGTGGAAAAAGATTTAGCAAACAAGGAAACCTTAAAGATCACATGAGAATTCACACTGGAGTGAAGCCTTACACTTGCCAACAGTGTGGGAAAAGTTTCAACCAATCTGGTAACTTTAAAATTCACATGAGAATTCACAATGGAGAGGGCTCTTTGTGGAACAGTGTGGAACAAGTTTTGATCAACAAGGAAACCTTAAAAACCACATGATAATTCACACCGGAGGGAAGTCATTTGTGTGTGTGATCAGTGTGGAAAGGGTTTCAGCCTAAAAGGAAATCTAAAAGTTCACATGAGAGTTCACACTGGAGGGCAGCCTTTTATATGCGTTCAGTGTGGAAAGTGTTTCAGGTATAAGTTTACTCTTAATAACCACATGAGAGTTCACTCAACAGAGAACTGTATTAAATGTCATAAGTGTGGAAGATTCAGCTGAAGAATCATGAAAATAAATGCACATTAGGTAGAGGCTTTTCATGTGCCATCACCGTGGAAAGACTTGCATAAACAAATCAACCCTTGAGGTTCACTTGACAGTTCACAAAAGCCTTTCATCTGGCCTTAGTGTGGAATAAGATTCACACTTAAAGCAAATATTACCATTCACACGAGACCTTGCACTATAGAAAGGCCTTTCACATACCTTGTTTTTGCATGTCAAACAAGACTTGAAATGTCATGTTCTGACTTTTTCTGGAATACAATTGCAGTGTTCCTCGCTAAGGCATTAGGTTTATGAACTAATGAATTGTAACTGAAAACATCCCATGTGCAATTTATTTGACAGGAGGCTTGATGGACACATGTAAGCAGTCAACAATTCAAAGAAAGTTGTCATTGTTTTTACTAAAAACACCTCTACTGTACTCAGCACATTCATTGGAATGCATTCATGCCATAAAAGTGCAGACTTTAAATAATAAACTGACTTAAGTGTTCCTGTGGCTCAGTGGTAGAGCATTGCGTTAGCAGTGCAAAAGGTTGTAGGTTCACCCATACTAATGAAAGAAATGTATAGCCTAAATGCACTGTTAGTCGCTTTGGATAAAAGTGTCTGATAAATGTATCCACAAAGCTATTATGTATCCCTTGCTGAATAAATGGGATCCATCTATGAACACGTGTAAATAAAGTGGATTTTTCCAAAGCATCAATATGTATGAATATACCTAGAGTCTATATCAGGCATCCTCAAATCTGGCCCACTCCTGCAGAGTTTAGCTCTAACCCTAATCAAACACACCTGAGCATGCTAATCAGAGTCGTCACCATCATTAGACAATCGCAGGTAGGTGAGTTTGATCAGGGCTGGAGCTAAACTCTGCAGCAGATTGGCCCTCTGGGAAAGATTCGAGGAACCCTGGCTACAGTAAGGTTTGTGTTTTCATCATTTAAAGTGTTACAATTGATGCAGACAGCTCAGACATTTGTATAGATTTTAAAAGAACCGTAAAACCGAGGAAATATTCTTGGTTGTAATATTATAACGCTTTAAGCAGCATTTGTGATCGTTACTTTGAGTGAGTAAAGTGCATCCACACGAGTAACAGGTCAGATTTGATTGTTTTAAATGCACAATAATCAGGTTTATACATTTATCATCAATAAATCTTGTCTTATTCATACATTTTAACTATTTGAATATTGCCATGTTCATGCTTCGTATGGGAATAAATGTAATAGTTTTCTTGATAAACAAATTTTAGCGTTTAGAAATGTTTATTTAAACTTCAAAGTAACTCTGTTTCATTTAGATACGACTGACAAATATACAAGTTTATTAGCTGTTTGTTAAAATTCTAATCCAATTGTTTGGACATTTCATTTTAATTCAAATCGATAAATTTAGGTCTAAATATTTTTGGATTGTAGATGGGATTTTCTCATGTGACAACTTGCCCCGGTCTCTTCTATGTATGTCTCATTTCGCTCGAGAATCAGTTTAGCATGAATGTATTCAGTTGCAAGTAGTGATGGAGAAACAGAGCTTTATGAATCAGCACTCGCTGATGACACTTAAATGCAACGAGAACAACAAACATGTATGGTTTGGGAATCAAGAACTAATTAACTGTCATATGGGTCTTTATAAACCACAAGACTGTTATGACCTACTTGTGATATCTGATTCAGTGTAGTTATACTGTTCATAGCAGCAATGCGTAGTTAAATATGCGTTATTGTTTTGTTAGTGACATTATAGTGGTTTTCCATTATTACAATGGTTCCTACATTTGGCAAAAATTGCACTTGATAAGTGAGAACTGATCTGAGTCCTTGAAAACCAAAAAGTAGTGCTTGAATTTCCTTTAGCAGTATCTGTATGAACCCTTTTAAGTTTCCAGTTCGGAGCATTTTATTGTTTTGTTGTTATTAATAGAATTGTACTGTAGTTAACTGTCTTTGTATATTTCCTATTTGATATTAATTTCCTAGTATTTAATTTACCATTATTTATTTTGAATGAAATGTATTAATCACAAGCCATATCCCGGTTACCCCTCCCCCACCCTGAAGCTTTTTTATGACCGTAAAAAAATTTAAATAAAAAATCTATGAATTTACTTTTTATTCACGCATACACTCCTACGTTCATTTTACTGCGCAAAAACAGCTACTAAAACAGCTACAGGTCAGCTACTTTTGGTCACAAAGGCGAGGGAAATACTTGCACATTAGCTAAACTGCACACATCTATTGAATGCAGTTGTTCAGTGTAGCATTACACTCGTATTCAATTTCATGTATTTTTTTAAATGTAATAAATACACTTATAATATTACATTTTGAGTAGGAAGAAAGCTGAAAAAAGAAGATATACAGAATAACTTACCTCTTTTGGGGTCTGGCTGCATGAAAAAAGGAGGGAAAGATTAAAAAATGTATTGGTGATATAGGGTGGTCGGCACACACTGATGACATCAGAGGGTTGTGATTGGTTGATTGAAATGTTGATCCAGGACCAACAAAGCGTGTTAATCCAGGATCACATCCTACTTGGCGAAATCACGCTCATCCAAACCCCCACCTGGGAAACTTTTCAGGCTCAGGACTTTCAGTAATTAACCTTCACATTACAAGGTAGTGTTTGACTCATTAAAGTGATTGCAGGGGATTTGTTTTGCTTAGTAAATAATGTTTTTCCTTTATAAAAACTTTATTAAAATGCATATTTTTGTCAAGTTAATACATATGTTTTAATTAGTGGTGGGTCAACAGTAGCGTTAACGTGCTGCGTTAACGTGAGACTCACAAAATTAAAAATATCGCCGTTAATCTACTCTCAAAGTTGGGTTGGGAGCTGGGTCTTCTCATCTTCAGCTATGATGACTTTCACCCTGTATTTTAGTTGTGTATACCAGAGATCCACTGTGTAGTTATTCTTGAACTGCTTCACAGTCCGTGATGGACAATTGTTCCTGGTCTGTGTGGTAATACAATCGGGCAGGACATATACTCACCTATCATTCATCAACCTCAAATATGGCTTTTCATCTGAAAGATGTATCTTTAAGAACATTTAAAGAGATGTTAACCTAGATTCCCTATTCATCTGCTCCCAAAATCCACTTAACTCAAATCTTGTTCTAACTCGTATATCTTATCTTGCAAATCTGTGAATTATATTTGGTCATACAGATGAAAAGTAGCCAATCTGGAATCTTTACAATCTGGAATCTCACTCTTATCTGTATATGCACTCAGAATAACAAATAGAGTTGATTTTAAGCAAACAGGATGTCTTAGGTCTTGAACTTGAGAATTCACTCCCGTGTCACCCTCTGCTTGAACCTGTGTGTATGCATTAATTGATTACTGATTGATTATTATAATAATGTCGCTCTTGACAGAATGTTTTTTATTCAGCGGCTGTGAACGGGACTTTTATTTTGGCTTTCAAAATTCATGTTTAATTGAATAAACAGTTAGTAAACACAAGTACATCTTATTGAACATAGTTTATTTTCATCACCAATTATCATAGTAGAACAGCTTTCTCAAGCAGTTTGTGATGCATTTTGGAAACAGGAGATGCGCCCCTGGTCTAATCGCCACCTGGCTTGAGAAACCCGTTCTCAAAGACTTACTTTTAGCCATTATTTGGGTAGCAAACATATTCTGAATGCCTTTGACAGAATTCAAATGAGCCATTTTAATCTAGATTAATCTAGATTAATTCCAAAATTAATCTAGATTAATCTAGATTAAAAAAATTAATCTATGCCCACCCCTAGTTTTAATGTTAAATTCAACAGTATTAAAGGGATAGTTCACTAAAAATAAAAAAATATGTCATTAATTACTCCCTTCATGACATTCTAAACAAGTGAGATCTTCGTTCATCTTCAGAACAAAATTGTATTCTCTCTCTCTCTCTCTCTCTCTCTCTCTCTCTCTCTCTCTCTCTCAAAACACCATCTATATACTTTGCTCTAACCCTGTATCTTTAAGAACATTTAAGAGAGCCTTACTACATTCCCACATTTTTTCCATCTGCTCCCAAAATCCACTTAACTCAAATCTTGTTCTAACTCGTATATCTTATCTTGCAAGATTGTGAATTATATTTTTTACATTTCATAATGATATGTTCCACATCTGGAACATTACAACTGGAATCATCACTCTTATCTGATATATGCATTTTCCCATTAAAAATAGAGTTGATTTTAAATCAGTATGTCTTAGTCTTGAAATAATCACTTATTCTCTTCTGCAATTCCCTTTAAAAGTCTTGACATTAATTGATTACTGATTATTATTATAATAATGTCGCTCTTGACAGAATGTTTTTTTTTTATTCAGCGGCTGTGAACGGGACGTTTATTGTGGATTTCGAATGCTGTGACGTCACACACCCGCGACGCGCTGCCCTCTCGATATCAGGCTGAAGGAAAGGTTTGTTTGTGTTCATATAAACTGTTAAAATCAATGGGAACTATTAAGACGTTAGTATAATTTTACAAGAACTGTAAAAAAAATATTGTTATTAAGTGTAACATTATTAACGCTTTGTCCGTCAGTAATGAATGATGTTTTTGTGAGGTGCGTCGCATTCGCGAACACATGCCAATCGCTTGATGTTTGAGATAAACAGGGCGTATTATTATTTCTACTTGTCGGGCCAGTGGTTCATATTATTACTGGCCCTGTCAACATTTTAATTTCCCTGCCACAAAAATAAAATGCTGTTAACATCGTCTTTGGTCTATGTTATTATTTTGTAACAAAAGAGAGTGGCGCAATATCTTAGATATCAATTCAGTTTTATGATTCGCTCTTTAACTTCAATACCACAGCAAAAACTACTAGCCTAACAATTATAAAGATCCTGCATCATTTAAGGCAAGCGAACAGTCAGTAAATAGGAACTACTGAAAAGCAACAGCATAGTTAAATACGTAAAATAAAGATACACATGAAATTATGATTTAGGTCTTTGTTTGTAGGTATTCAGGAACAGAAATTGAATAATCATAGTAAAAGAACATTTATATTCTGTGTGGGATACTGGATTTTTGACTTTCATGAGCTGTCAGCTCTAATCACCAACATTAAAACAAACGTTTGAAACGTTTTTCTTTACATGTGATGAATCTAGAATATAATATGAAAGTTTCACTATTTTAAATAAGTTACAAAAAATATATACTTTTTTCACAATGTTCTGATTTTTTCAGATTGTGTGTGTGTATATATATATATATATATATATATATATATATATATATATATATATATATATATTAGGGTGGGCATAGATTCATTTTTTTAATCTAGATTAAAATGGCTCATTTGAATTCTGCCGAAGGCATTCAGAATATGTTTGCTACCCAAATAATGACTCAAAGTAAGTCTTTGAGAACAGGTTTCTCAAGCCAGGTGGCGCATTAGACCAGGGCTCATCTCCTGTTTCCAAAATGCATCACAAACTGCTTGAGAAAGCTGTTCTACTATGATAATTGGTGATGAAAATAAACTATGTTCAATAAGATGTACTTGTGTTTACTAACTGTTTATTCAGTTAAACATGAATTTTGAACTGTAGGGATACACAAGAGGTCGTGATGAACTGTTTACAGTTTCCATTGGGAAGCTTCTTAAAAATACATTTTCCTGAAGCAAACCCGCGGCTTCATAGCTGCATCCATGTTAGCACGTCACGCCTGATGTGGTAATTTCACAGTAACGTTAGGCATACACACAGGTTCAAGCAGAGGGTGACACGGGAGTGAATTCTCAAGTTCACATGAGACCTAAAGCGCATCCTGTTTGCTTAAAAGCGCAACGTTTCGTTGTTATTCTGAGTGCACACAACAAACGTAGAGTCTTTACAGATTCGAAAGATGTATTAGGCTACTTTTATCTGTATGACCAAGAATGACGGAGATTTTAAGAGCAAGTGAGCGCACGGAGCCTGTCCTGCAGCAAACGCGCTTTCCACACAAACACTTCAATAGCGCATTTCTCTAGGTTAACATCATATTGAGCGCCATGTAAAGTTGATACTACATACATCTTTCAGATGAAAAGCCATATTTGAGGTTGATGAATGATAGGTGAGCTGCTTTGGATGTCCTGCCCGATTGTATTACCACATAGACCAGTCTAACAATCTGTCCATCACGGATCATGAGCCTCTAGTTCAAGACTCGCTCGCCCCCTACAGTGCAATTCGGCTAGGTATACATCCGCTAAAATATCAGGGTGAAAGTCATCATAGCTTGCGTATAGACCCAGCTCCCAACCCAACTTTGAGAATAGATTAACGGCGATATTTTTTTATCGCTCGATAAGAGTCTCACGTTAACGCAGCACATTAACGCCGATAACGCCCACCACTAATATATATATATATATTCCTTTAAGAAAGGAAGACTATGAATGATGACTCTCCAAAATTGGTTTGGGTTCTGCAATGAAAAAAGGGACACTTATGGTTTATATAAAATATGAACACGTAATCATACTGTTGTTAAATTCAAATGTGAAGTAAAGTAGCAGGAGACAACAGAAACATTTATTTTCTAATAATCACTAACATCAATCTCAAAAGAATGATGCTCTCCTATGTCTCTGGCTTTCAAAATCTACAAAAAACAAAGAAACATTATTTTACTCTTAGTAAAAAAAACAAAGTGATGGAATTATGAAGTTTACTTGCCTTAAACGGTCTTTGCCTCTCTTCTGAAGAAGCTGAGAAAACCGCCTCATCCTCACACACGCAGGCTGCTCTGTCCTTAACTCCCGGCGCGGGCACAACGAAGACACATGCTCAGCAAGTCTGAAATATTACATGCAAGACATTACTGTTAACAATTATCACTTAATTAGCCTCAAAATAATGATGCTAGTCTTTATTACATAACACCGTTTCCTTTAGGAAACTACATTCAGTTTAACCGCGAACAATAAGATAACGAATTAACTTGTTAATAACCGTCTATTAACACCTCAAAGAGAGCAGATATTGTAAAATATTATCTAAATATGACATAAGTTACTCACGGACGTTATAAATGTACGTTAAGCTAACGTTACCTCTTCCGTTCAGTAAAAGAGGCGATCTCCGTTTCTGAGGCGAAAACCAGGTCCGCGTATTTTTAAATATAAGCTATTTTCCATAAAACCTCAAAATACTCCCGGACACAAACAATGAATGATAACATTACATTTGTAATCTTTACTTACCATAACGTCTTTCATTCGCTTCACGCTTCTTTCAGGCTGAGAAAATGGCGGCTTCGCACTGGTGTTGTCGGGTGCTGTGTTGACGTGACGGCGTGCTCTCCTTCACGTCCGCGTCAGAACCCAGCGCCGCTGGGTTATGATCAAGACCAATTTTCAACCCAACGCCTTACCCAGCGGTCTCAACCCAGCATTTGGGTTGAAAAAACAACCCAGCGTTTTTTAGAGTGTATATATATATATATATATAAAGACAAAGCGAGTTTATTTCACAAAAATTAAGTCAAAACTGTTATGAATATATGACTGAATAAACAGCCTATAACGCAAGGCTATTAAATAGCCGTCCCAAACTCATTTTTTGTTAATAAAATTAATTTGTATGAGCAGCACATTCATTTAAAGCAGCGGTTCTCAACCCGCGACTCACCAAGCTGAATATAATTAAAAATACTTTCAGTTCTACAATTCATTTTTTATTTTTACATTAATTAAAAAAATATAAGAAACAACTAAAAGCTATGTTTTTGTTATGTCAAATAATTTAGTTTTTCATATATTATTTTTAGACATGAGCGGATGCACTCATGTAATTAATGTTACGCATTTAACAAGCGCACTTTGACAGAATTTAATTAAGATAGTCATCAACAGCCGTTCGTTCGGTAAAATTGAGCATCAGAATGGACACATTTGTTCAGGGAGGAAACGAAATGTGGAAAATGCCAGCGAAGGAACAATAATAGTGTCAGAATCCGCCGTAAAGAGTGCTTGCCTCACACTGAACATGTTCAGGTGAAAACAAACATCATCTTTAATTAGACAAAATGTGTCTCAACATCTCTGATTATTAAAATCGAAAATGCTCTCCATATTTGGATCAACATAGGCTACATTTGTGATCTTTTCTGTCGCGTGTCGAGTCACGCTTCTGTGCGTCTTACAAACTGTAAATTACAATCACAACTTTATTGTGCTGTTACTCCTTTCCAGCAGAATTTCTCAAGATTCAAGATTTTATTCGTCACATACATAATTATACAGAATATAACCAGCAGTTAAATGTAATTGTCAGCTCCCGACAGCAACAGTTTTATTAATGGTGAGTATAATTATTTATTTAAATAAATGCAATCGGTTAGATATCATAATATTTAGGCTATAAATAATATTATAAATCTGGTTGGTTTGTATTGTAAATGACATGCGTGCTGCCCGTGAGACTTGCACTTGGACCATAGTGCTGCCCGGTCAAAAAATAGGTAGAGAACCACCGATTTAAACATACAGCCTACAAAATGACATGAAGTGAAAATATCATGGTATTTTTGGTTATGAAAACAACCTAGGTGACTGTTAATGAAACGTGGAAACTGCTCCTGAATAGAATGAATATCACATTGTCATGCAAATCCTTCCCAGCAAACACAGCAGTACAGTTATGTGATTTGTCAACACATTCTCACTCCCAACTCGTCACACATTGAAGCTTGGTCAGGATCCCTTTGGCGTCATGTTTTAACTTGCAGGGATTCCCACAGACTTCTGCCTGGAGCCCGCGGTGTTGACATTTGACGTGCAGGAAAGCTGACGCAGTGTGTACAGGTCGAAACTACGATAAATAGGAATACAAAAGAAAAGGCGACAATAAATTAGTTATGGCAGGGCGAGTCGATTGGCTCATATTTCACAGATTTTTTTATTTTAAAAATCCACTCCTTGCCTGCTATCAAAGTGCCGTCTGTGAAACAGTTCAGCGGTGACTTTAACAACGCTCCAGCGAGCAACAGCAGTAAGTGTTTTCCGAGGTAATGCTGGTATTTTTGTCGGAGGCTTGTTGATAATGATAAACGTATTTAATGTGCTGTGATTATGTTTGGTTAATCAGGGATTAATCAGCGCAATGCGATGCAATCAACCTATTATTTATGTATCTATCTATCTATTTATTTATGTATTTGTTTGTTTATTGATTGTTTATTTATTATTTTATGTATTTATTATTAACTCAATCAATCAGTGGTGCTGACGTCATTGTAAGGCGCGATCCCAACGTCCACTGCGATTTCCCACTTGGTAAGTAGAACAGTTAATTAATACAGACGGGAACAATCCTTAAATTTACGGAACAAAAACTGTTTAATCAGGTCAAGAAGTTGTGTTTAGAACCTTTAGAATTGCAAGGTAGCAGTTTCGTGATGCAGTATTATAAAAATATAACGTGCTGCTGTACCAAATGTGTAGTAGGCTAACGTTAGCTAAGTTAAGTTAGCTAATTAAATGTAAGCTTTTTTTTTATTTTTTAACATATAATCATGCAGGACAATATCATAGGAGATTGTATGATTTGTAATTATGATGTGTGTTCAGTTACCAATATTATAGTAAGTTAGCTCGATCACAACACTTTAGCAATTTATAAATGTTCAGATGAAGAACAGTGTTGCCAGATTGGTGTTTTCCAGTAATTAATCAAAATCCACACAAAAATGATATAGTAAACACACACATCTTACCAATAATGAACTATACAAATTAATTCATAACTACAACAATATTTTGGCTCATCATATGGTATAACAAAGCAAATTAAGTGTTCTCTAAAGAAGGCTATGTTGTAAACCATTTTCCATGTCTGTCATTTTCCTTAAAGAAATAAAACGGTATAACAGAAATATCATAATGCCACCTGTCCAAGCCCATTTTATTCCACGTAGTACAACTCAAAACTGCCCAATCTGCCAACACTGATGAAGAAAATACTGATAAGAATTTAAGGAGTTCAATATTTTTATTCTCTCTCTCTTATCAGGTCCTTCAAATTTGCCAGCTTCCAACATTCTCCTTTATTTTAACCTCCCTCCACACACACACACACACATATATCAAAGGCACTTTTAAGAGCCACGTCCGTCTTGTTAACCTGTAGTTATCTCTCTGTAGCTCACTCTGTGTGTCTCTCTCTCTCTCTCTCTGTTCACATCTCTTGTTGTCGTATCTGTCCTTCTTTGTTGTGAGTCTTTCTGTCTGTCTGTGTTTCTTCCCATCACCATGAGTGATTCAGAACTCCAAGAACAGTTTATGATGCTGGATAACCTGGTTGATCATCAAGAACTCAATGATGAACTCCAAAGTCTTGATGACTTGCTTGGTGAGCTGCAGGAAGAGGAGGAAGCAGCACCAGTAAAGACACCTGAACCAAGGGTGCATTGGAGAAAGAGAGACATTGATGGAAACATTGTCTACGCAAGGCCAAGATCAAGCAGGAATCAGTCAAATAAGTGTCAGTATAGTTTTTCACTCATTTGATTTTTGACATGACAATAAATTGATTACATACAGTATTTGTGTAAAGCAGTATAAACCACACTAAAATATTGGTCTTGGTAAGGCTGTGTTTGTTCTGAGTGTGTTGTCGGTAGCCGACCAGTTGTTTCTTTTTTAAATGATCTGCTTCTACAGCAAGCATTCTTATTTGCTTTCATCATCTATATGACACCTTATAGATAGCTTCAAGTAACTGTACTGTCCACATTTGGGTTTGGGAAATAAAAAGTCTGCTAGTCCTTCTCTGTAGCTAAACATTAAACCGTGAGCTTTGGCCATTTCAGGCTGGTTATAAGGGAGGTAAATTTGTGCCACAAGCCTTGGGACAAGTTGAAAATGTTGTCAATGTTTTTTTTTTTTAATCTGGTGCAGCTGATCACGTTCAGAAAACTGATCCTCCCATCAATGCTCCTGACACTACCTGTGAAGTGACCTTTGCTCCAGAGACTGTTGGTGTGTACTTCATTGTGTACATTTAAATTTGTACAATTTGCCAGAATACTATCCTTATCACAGTCAAAGGCAATCCATGCAGTACACTTTAATGTATATATTAAAGTGTTGTTTTTAAATATGCCATACTATTTTAACAGAGTGTTTTCTGCAAGATCTCCAGCACTCACTCTCCTAGCTTCCTCGAACTGGAGCACACGACAAAGTCTCTTTTCAGAGAGGTGGAAGGCAGAGAGACCCCGTCTGGTGAACACAAGAAAATGTGGCAACACGCATCTGCCAACAGTGTGGGAGCAATCCAGCTGTTGTACGGTGTGGTGACTGTCGACCACGGCCCTTCTTCTTCATCATTCTAAGAATCGTTAAGCTTCAGAAGCTTTACTATTTAAATAATGCCTTTTTGTCTCTTATTGTTTGATATTGAATTTAAGTTTTTTGAGCATATCTTCTATACTTTTTAATCAATGTACTTCATTACCATTGAACCATTACACTGTTATATTACTCAGTCAATACAAATGATCTTAATTTACATGTTTGCTCTTTTTCAGTGTGGCTTGTACCTGTGGAGATTCCTGACAAAATGTGTGGTTGTTCATCAGAGTCATTGAGGGTCAGCCCAGGGAAGACTGTTGCTGTGATCACAATGAATGGTAAGAGTGTGAAGATACAAATCTATACATGCTCTACTCCCATAAGTTTGGCCCAGGTCTGTATGTAAAATCTACATTTGACTTCTGAGTAATGTTTAAAAAGTAATGTAAAAATAGTTTAAAGAATCCAAACCCTGATTAATCACATAAGGTTTACGTTAAAGTGGATGTGCTTTTGATTTTTCCAGGACGAAATGATCTAAGCATGCCTGAGTTGAGTTGTGAGGCATGCCAAGCCACTTGGGCTGCTGGAGTGGTCGACTTAAATCGAAGTGACTACTGGCCTGCGACTCTTCACTTTGCCACAATTTATGCCACAGATGTCTTTTTCTCATATGAATAAATGAAGATGGCAGCCCCAGGACTGTCCTGCCAAGCATTTGTAAGAATGCTCGTTTAGCGACCTGTCCGCTTTGGTCGTGTGAGTATTACATTTATTTATCCTACAGTATTCTTAATTTCTTTGTATTGTGGGGTGAAACGTAATATCTATTAATGCTAATGTATTTGTTGTAGATTATTAGCTGTTGGTTTCCTTAATTGTAATAGACTGGCAAGATCTCCACAGACAGTTTTCAGAAAAGCTTTTTGAGTGGGAGGCTGTGCGATATGAGGTGGATAAAATCTGCAAGGAAGAGCGCTTCATCTGTCCTGCAGTAGCCCAGATATGCTGGCAGTTTCAGTAGATGAAACCCATAAGCATTACCGTTTAAGAATGCAGCTAGGTATTTCAAATTGTGTATAATATCACACTGTTGAAACAATATTTATAAGAAAAAATATCTCTTTAATGTGCACCAAGTAAAATTAGACTACAAGGTATCAGAAACTTTTGTGTACCTGTTCTGTATTTTTTAGATCTGAAGAACAGGCCATCTTTGAAGACGTCTTTATAGCTAAGGATGAAGATGTGACAAGATTTGTGGACTACATTCACAAGACATCCAAACATGTAACATTGCAGATGATTAGAGTATATACAGGACTACAATTACCTCTTACTGAAGAGTTTGTTTAGGAGAGTCTTATTTTCATCAACCATTTTCCATATTATAGGTCAGTGGAAGGTGTTTGTGGAGGGGAGTGGTCAGCAGCCAGAGAGACCTCCCAAAGATCTGCAAGCAAGGTAGACGAGCAGGGATTGGAGCTTGTGGTGTGTCGACACTGAGTGCTGCTCTGTGCTTTAAATATGTACAGGGGTGACATTTTTGCCTATCCCCTGTACCTGCAAGAAAAGCTGGCCAGTAGGCAAATCACTTTTTTTTTTTTTGTATGGATGTGACCTGCAAATATTGGCCCTACCTCCAGAGAGTTGCAAAAAGCTGCCCAGAGCTCCAGCACCTTCTCAACATGAAGCCCTTCCTTTCAGTATTCCATGCCAAAGCCCATGATTTTAAATGCGAGGTAGGTGAACTTTGCTATGTGATTATCAAAACTGAACATCTGCAAATGAACGTCTCAACTTTCTCAGTATTATTATTATCTTTTTTTTATTCCTAATCAGGTGAAATAGAGTGGGGCATATCAGGATGGGGCTGGTTTAACACTAGGCGAGGAGGTGGAACAGTGCAATGCTTTCCTGTCTAGGATTGCAGTGACCACAAAACACATGTCCAAAGCAGGTCAAATGAACACATACTTCACTAGTTACATTATTACATAATAAGTAGGGGGCTATGGTAACAGGATTTTCTCTGTGTTTGCAGGACGCACAGACATGCTGTCTCTCATGGCCATGCGCTGGAATCAGCAAAAGTTCAACAATTTGGCCACCACACTGACCCGCCGTTATCAGAAGGTAATAACAGCAGTAGAATTTGTTTAAAATGTTCAGTAAAGTATGATATTAGTGTTTGAAGCTGTGCATTGAACATTTGGTTCTTGTTTTGTACTATCTGTGATTGTTTGTCATTGCAGACCACAAAAGCTCTTCAAAGCCAGTTGCAAAACCTAGAGTCTATGAAAGTCGAACTGGCAGTGACAGAGATGTAAAGGAGTGGGCAGACGGTGAGGAAATGACTAGTGTTTATGTATATGTGTGTACATATTAGGGTTGCACGATATACCGGTACTAAGACAGTATCGCGATACTAAAGCTTAAAAATACCCGCGGTGCCATTGCATTTTTTAAACGGTAGTATCGTTCATACCGTAATATATGTTGTATGCACGGCTGGCACACTATTTAAAATGCTGGCATGCATGTTCAAATGAACAGAAACATTGTTTGCCAAATGCCTTTTTGCTGTGCTCTTTGTAGTATGGTGTGTGTATACGCTTTATATCGTAATGTCTGAACGATCTGCCGCTGCTAGGATTTGCGGCTGCTCTCTCTCTCGAAGAAGAAGAAGAATGACAGACAAAAGACGTTCCGTGCCGTATGCGGATGCGCGCTTAACTCGCTCGTCTCTCTTCCGGGTCCTGAACTCCCGCATTAACACTATCGTTGCCGGAGCAAAACAAATAACAGCAATTTCCCATTGATTATCAAGTCTGTGCGTTACAATATGGTGTTTCCTTTTGTGTTCGAATCTGAATCCGAATCGTTGGCTTGGGTGAATCACTGATTCACTAAACCATTCATAAAAACAGTCATTTGATTCGCTCCGGCAGTATTCAGCCGTTTTGAAAGAATCGTTTGAATGACTCAGTGATTCAATAACGAACTGCTGCCACCTGCTGGCCGTTTTACCAGTTTCATGTCACTTCATGCTGCTTCTGTGCAGTGCTAAGATTAGTTTTGTTTACATAATTTCAGGAAAACAATAGCCAGTCATTAATTCACATTAATTAAGTATTCAGAGAAAATATTGTCTGTTTTAATTTATTTATTAATTTTTAATTCATTTTGTAGAATTTAATTTTAAACTGACAACACTGCATGGATGGTATCGTGATACTTCAGCTGGTATAGTATCGCATTTACATTTTTATGGTATCGTGACAACCCTAGTACATATATATATATATATATATATATATATATATATATATAAACTGGTAATGCATTTAGTCATGAATAATTGTAATTGTTTCTGTTATTGTAATTTTTCCCACACATTTCTTCTCCGCAACAACAACAACAACCACAAATGATGTTGATGCCTTAGCCAGCAGAATTGAAGTGCTGGTGGCAAGTATCAAAAGACGTTCTCTATAAAGATTCAGATGGCAACAAAGGTCGTGCCAGGATCCGCCGCAAGATCAGGGAGGAGAAGGGGATCCTGACATCAGTCAGAGAAATACAACAGAATGGTTCCAAACACTGAAACTCTGTGCTTGGAAACCGTTTGGCCATGGCAGCTACCACACAGTGGTATGTACACTAGTCTTCTGAAAATTCTTATACATACTGACACATTACCCACAATGCCTTAAATGTCAATCTGCAACCCCAAATGATTTTAAAGATTCTATGAAAGTTGATGTATGACAAGTTTTTCTCATGCATTCCAGACTCTGTCGATTTAAGGACGAAGAGAAAGGCTTCGGCATCATCATGTCATTAAGGAGACTTCAGGAGGAGCAGAAGATTCTTGTTGCAGAGATGGACAATCATTGGAAATACCTTTCAACTCGTGCTGATTCCCTCAGAGAACTGTCCTGCTTGTTTGCCAGTGAGACACTGAAAAGTATTTATTTGTAATGTATGGCACAAACTTAAGCATAGGATTGCCCCTGACCAAAGACTTTCGTGTAAAATGGACTCACAAAATACTCAGTTCCAGTTCCAGGGCTGAGAACGAATGTTATAAGTTATTTGAGCCATCATAACTGTTAGACTATTTTGATTGAACTGTTAGTAAGAGTCTGATTTGTACTAAATGCCATATTCCTATAACTACATAGAGGACGTGTCCTGTCTTATCATTACAGTAAAAATCAGCCTAGTAATGAAAACATTTTAGTGGATGTAGCTGTATGAGCCATCATTACACTTTGCCCAAATCTCTATCCAATTCGAAGCTGCGATTTGGCAATCTTGCTTGGAGTTGTCCTTAACTCTTTCAATGTTCCAATTTTGAATTTCCTGCCCACATATGTAATCACTATGTAACAGGGACATATTAAATACAAATTAATCCAACTATGACTTTTCTGAAAGACTAAAATTTTTGCATTAGTATTAGGGGGCAGCCCTATTAAACATACACAACAATGATAACTGTTTATAAACCTTCTAATGGAGGCGTAATGTTATTTCATTCTTCTTTTAAGCATCGCAATGTGGCCTAAGTGAAGAGCGTTTGAAAGGTCTGCAGAGCATCATCCACAGAAAGCAACGTAAAATCAGAGAAATGAGGGTGCAAGCAAGAGACTGTTACCTGCAAGTTTTGTCTGGAGCAGAGAACCTCAACTTCTTAAGCAAACTGTCAGCTGATGACTATGACTTTGACATTTCTGATGACGAACTTTAATCCACAAGACTGACACCTTTTTTTCTTGACAGTGACCTTGACCTTAACCCTGAATCTAAAGCATGTAATACAATCTGCTGTTGATCACCTTATAATTAACCAAAGTACAGTGTCTGTCTTTTTTCACTTACATATGAATGCATGCATGCCTCTACAACCAGTCAGTGGTGGAAATTCAGGGCAGTATTGTAAGGGTATGTACTGTACTGTATGAAAGTAGATTTGAGGTACTTGTTCTCTAGATGATTTGTTTCTTCTAATGCCACTGTGTAGTTGTGCAAGGCTACAGTTAAAAAAAACTTTTTACTGAACTTGCAGCTCATGAAGAGATTGTAAAATATGACATTTTGGTATAAATAAAACTACTCGGTAGTTTATACTTACAGTATGAGTACATCCAAAATAATTAGTCAATTTGTTTATTTTAAATTGATGAAGTTTATCTTTTTAATTTCATGGTTCCAGCTTAGAATTTTTTAATATTAGCATTTTTTTAGATGCTTAATTGTTTTTCTTTTTGGGTAATGTGTAATTTCTCACTATTTTCATAATTTTTACAAACCAAACAATCAGTTGAGTGATGGAGAAAATAATTAACTCATATTGACAATGATCATTAGATACAGTACAGTTGTCTAAAATATTGTTCAAAATGAGCTCCACCTCCAACTACAAGACTAAATAATCATGAGTAATAATAATCAAATGAAATATGATTCACAGGGGAAAGGGGAATTGTAGATCTTCAGCCCTGGGATGAGGAAAAACAACTGTGGCCACATGCCTGTGTCCTAGTTTAGGGTGCTGTATAATCATTGAAACCTGTTTGGAGACATGGAATAAGCAGCTTATAATAAGGACATAGACAAGCATGGCAAACAAAAATAAATCATGATGAAGAATCACTATTTCCCAACACTAAATTTAAGTTTACCCATTGCCATTTTGCTAAAGAAAAATGAATGATATATAAAGAAATATGTTGTCTAGACATGTTACTTTTACCTTTTGTTGTGTCCATTTTTACTGTATTTCTGTATTCTGTTTTCAGTCTCACAGCACTATCAAAACCTAACAACCTAACATGTTGTAAATACAGAAAGGGGCAGAAATAAATAAAAATGTTCAGGCATAAATGTGACAATATTTTGTTGTCCATGACAAAGATAGTACATCCGTATAGGTTTTATTGCCCTTTCACCCCCAGGGGACCAGAGGTGCCCCATGGAAGAGGAAAAAAACGGCACATTTCAAATGCCTGCAACTCAAAGTCCAATGAGCATACCAAAGGGGAAAACAGCAGGACAACTACTTATCCTATGTTTAATAAATAATGTTGTACACCAAGTTTTTAAAAAAGTGTTCTTAGTAAAATACCAAATTTCGACCTGGCTCTCAAATATATCGTAAAGATTTGCACAATGAACATATTTAGATATTGCTTTGTTCATTAAATATAGTATTTACTTTATTTAATTACTAAAAGATGTTTAAACTACGTTACCCATAAGCCTTTGTCACTCTATTGATGGGACATGGCAATGTAAATTGTAGTTCCCTTAGGCTGTAGGTTAGGATTTCGGTAAATGGGTAATTTCTTGCAACATAACAATCCGCCATTGTTCAATGACAGTATTACTGAAGTCATAATGTCAGTAAATCATAGTTTGCAACATGAAGCACCTTGTATTTTTGCCTAAAAGTTAGTCCAGCCACAGCGTCAAAATCCACGTCACTTAGTTGTCCAAATATGGTCAGTACGGGATATTCCAGCTGAAGGTGGTTTATACCAGATGGTTAGTTAAATATTTTTGTCTTCTCACTAAAAATAAAAATATATTTGTATAGTTATAGATTCCTATCTGGGGCTAACCTGATGTAGAAATATATTAGGGAATATTTTTTTCAAAGCAAGGGCCTATCGATTTCCATGGTATGAACTGGAGGGTAAGTAACTATGTACTGAATAATACATAAATATAATAAACTATTTCAAAATCCTCTCTCACCTAGATACTTGATATTAAAGACAAAAATAGCAGTTCATTATAAAATTGTACGCAAATAAAAGCAATCAGTTTTAGTGAAAAATACTAATTTAAATAATCATTCTTATTAATAAAAGTATTATATTTTAGACAAAATGGAAACAAATATGTAACTGGGAAATATGTAACAACAAATATATTGTTATTATATTTATTTTATGGCATTTATTCATGTTTGGCATAACAGAGAGACGGTTCATGTAAACTTACCTATACAGAGATGCAAACGGGTAAAGGGGTAAAAAGGTGAGAACCGGGGGTATGCTCCACAAGGAATTTTTTTAAAGATATTTGTTTTACATGCTCATATGTAGATACTTCAAGGTATTTAAAAATATTTTGATTACCTTATTTGTCCAAACTGTAATTTTACACCAAAAAATACAACAACATATTTTTAATACATTTTACAATAATCAAGATAGAATATATTTGGTCAAAATCCCATGTTATAAAAGATGGTTAACTTAAAGGTTATTTAAGACAATATTGGATGATTAGACCTAAAATGCTAAATGTTTGCCCTCTCTCATCACCGTTCCCACATCTCAGACCTCAATTACATAAAATATTACCCTTTTATACAGTCTAGTAAAAAGTAAATCAAATACTATACACAACTTGCTAGCAGTTGCCAAGTGTTTATCATCCTTACTTTTCCAATACAAATAAGCCCAGTCTAGCTTTTCATAACTGAATATAAATAGTTATGACCAGTCTGCAACCCTAATCTTAAAAAATAACATCTTTGGGCATGCCATTATAACAAACAGCATGTTTGTAGCATGCCCTCTCCATGCTACACTACCTGGCTGTTACGCAGTTCATGACAAATGCAAAAGGTGTTTAAAATTACAACTTAAAAAAATATATATATACTAAAACAGTGTATGCACTGTGCAAAAAACTTTAATGACGTACAGCAAGCAAAACAACAACAACACACTCAGAATTGAAGTGTGTTTGAGGAGTCCAGGTGTTCATGGTGAGTATTCGGTCATGGTGAAAGCCGGTTGGGATCTGGCAAAAAATGCTGGAACTCGCTGGCAGGCTCCCATGTGTCATCCCAAGTTTTGCCACAGTAAGTATCATAAGCAAAACATATCATTAGAACACAGAACAAAAATAAAGATTATTGTTGGCTTTAATTTAGTTCACTGACATTTATTGATATTTGTCAATACGTGTGTCATTTATTAAAAAACATTCTTGGATTAGCTGGAAAGTGGCTATGACTTGCAGAATAAGTTGCAGAATACTGAACAAGTTTTAAAATGTCAGCATGTTTTCATGTTGCATTCCAAGCAGATCTGCCAGTTCTACAGACTCAGGGATAAGGATAGTGACTAGTGATGCACCGATCATGATTTTTCGTGGCCGATTCCGATACCGATTTTTTTCGAGCAAACTGGCCGATTCCGATTCCGATACCGATTTTTTTTCCTTTAAGCAACCAACAAGAAATAATGAAAGATTCTAACACAAATAAAGTGTTTATATAGTGAATATAGATTTGATTTAACATGTATAATATTTGTTTAAAAAATATATATATTTAAGAAAAAAGTTGCCCCCCAAATTCATGTCTGTGGTGTTTCAACAATGGATGTCACCCCTTTAAGAAAAGGGAGAATTCTATTTGGACTACTTCCTATGTGTAACGGTCACTGCAGGTGCTGGTTGATCTGAGGGGTGCATGGGGAGTACATTCTTTCTTATACATTTTGAAGCTAGCTAAATCTCTGACAATTTCATGTGTTGTCATTAGTGTATGTGGTGTTATGTTGATAACTTGCAGATCTGGCATATTTTAATAAAAAATATAAATACATACTTGTTGATATTTCCAAAATGTCCCCTGATCTTGAAATCATCATGATGGTAGCCTCCATTTTAGAAAAGTCTAAGCTGATTTGTATGTGGTGTTACTGTCTCTGGTGTTAATGCATTTTCTGGTAACACAGAGCCTTTAGTAACTTGCGTTATAAGGTCTGTGGTGTTATAATTACGTCTGTGGTGTTACTTCAATATGACATAGTGGCTGTGTCACAAGTTTTGATTAAAATTATTTACAATTCAAAATGTTCTTAAGCTTTTATTTTAATGGATATAGCATATTAAACAAATTTTAAATGCCTATCAATATATTTTATTAGAAAAACAAACAAGCATCTTTACAAATTCTGCCTCTCATGTTCAACTGGTCAACAGTTGAAGATGGACCAAGATGGTTTTAAATTGGGTTGAAACTACATAAAACTGGCCTTAAATGAAAACATTAACAGTAACCATGTGAAATTAAAGGCAACATTTGCATAGTTACAATCTAAACAACACAACCAACACATTCAACAGTCCAAACAAAGATGTTACTTAATCAACATTTGTTGTCATTTTAAAATTGGTGTAAAGAAAAAAGGTATTTACCAGTGAAACTAAATAAAACCAAAGTAGGCTATATAAATAAATTATTCCAAAATGTTAAATCAAATAATGTTTAGTGCAACGAGCAAAAACAAAGATGCTACAGCTCGTGCTTGTTAAATCGAATTAAGTCAATGTAATTTTAAGGTAAAATAAAATAATAATCTTGTACAGAACTGACGTTTATACGTTTGAACGTTTTATTCTTTACAAAAAGTAGCATTTCAGCTTTGTCACAAGTTGGTCTGTTTCTTTTCTCATCCAACACGTAAGAAGCTGCGCTGAACAACTGTTCACGGTCTATTCTTGTGCAGGGCGTGGACAGATACGCTCGCGCAAATTCTAGTGATGGGAAGTTCGGATCATTTTACCGACTCGGACCTTTGAGTCTCGTTTAAGATGAACGAACGACTCGAAAAACCCGAAGACTCGAAACAGGTGAACTAATTCCAGTACAGAACCTTTAGGATGGTGCGCATGCGCGACTGAACGAAACACTCCCCGAAACGACTCGTTCTTCTCGAGTCTCATTAAAGATCCGTTCAAAATGAATGAATCGTTCAAGACCGACCCATCACTAGCAACTTCAGCTAGAGCAGCAAATGAAAGCGGCTCTTATTTGTGTGCCAGTAATGTAAAACCAACGGCAGTTCGCTTCATTGTATCTGTTTTTCTGTGTTTGTTGTGCTCCTGCCGAATGTCTTCCACACAAATGACATGTTCGCACTTTCGGAAAAATCGGCCAAAAAAAAGACAAAAAACGGCCGGTTGCCGATCGCGCATTATAAGCAAAAACCGGCCGGTTCCGATCTTTGGCCGGTCAACCGGTGCATCCCTAATAGTGACTGGATCTTGCTCTTACTGCCATACACCATTGTTCTGCCCTTCTTCATATATAATACTGCTCTTCTCTTTCTCATTGCCCTAATCTACCTCATGCATTTTATCACCACAACTGTCACTGTCCTAGTCATTATTGCAAGACACTACTGGAACCAATTATTGGACAAAAACCTCAAAAAATAAGATGCACGTTTATTAATTTGTGTCTTGATGGATGTATTGTTAAATCTAGTACAATTTATACCACAGATCTCATTTGACTGCAATCAGTCCATTAAAAATCACATGTAGAACAGCATTTTCCATCATAGAAATATTGCTAAATTATGACAAGATTAATGTTTCAGATGCTGAAAATTATTTTATGCGTTCATGATTCACTACTAATGCATTGCTGGGTAAATGTCCTCGGTTAATGTCCCGCTCAATAAATAAGCTTCAGCTAGTTGTGTATGTAGTACTTGAGTACTTAATTAAAACCAGAAATATGGTCACATCAGCCCCATTTTATTGTCAATACACTGACTGCCAGTCAACTATTTTTACAATTATATTAATTACTTAGAAAGCACTGAATTGTCCAGCTCCAACAATCCATTGTGTCCACTTCAATTACAAAATGTTGGGCTCTAACTAATCACTAGATATCTAAATCCACACAAGGAGGTAGATTATTCTTCTTTTTCTATAAAAAAATAATAGCATTTTCTTTTAATAATTTTCAATTCACTCACACTCTCTGAGTTTCAGTCCAGACTACTGACCATCACCCTTTCTCTTGCCACAGATATCAATAACAGAAACGTCTATGCTGCTTACAAGACACCATTTTAACTTTGCCTACATCATATTGGTCATGGAATAGACTCCTTAGCATTATAATGGAATTAAAGAGTTAATAAAACACGGCTTACCACACAGTTCAAGGCAACCAGTGGACTTTCAATTCTGCTTTTGTCCTTTTCTTCCACTGTCGCAAAGACTTAGAGCATAGCAGTGGAGA
The DNA here is from genome assembly GCA_027564155.1 of Gymnocypris eckloni scoliostomus. Taxonomy (NCBI): domain Eukaryota; kingdom Metazoa; phylum Chordata; class Actinopteri; order Cypriniformes; family Cyprinidae; genus Gymnocypris; species Gymnocypris eckloni. Next base: position 31,131,470 of record CM050417.1, read on the forward strand.
TGGAGGAGGAGAAGACTGTGGAGGAAGAACAGCTGTAAAAGTAGTAGAAGATGGAAGAGAGAGAGAAGTTGGAGAGTGTGGGGAAGACAGAGAAACAAGGTTCTTGTTTATGGTGAGGCTCTCTGGCTGTCCTACATTTCAAGGCTCTCCGGCTGCTCACAGTGAGGCTCTCAGCTGCTCCACAGTGAGGCTCTCCACTGCCCACAGGCCTCTCTGCCTCCACAGTGAGGCTCTCCGGCTGCTCCACAGTGAGGCTCTCCGGCTGCTCCACAGTGAGGCTCTCCGGCTGCTCCACAGTGAGGCTCTCCGGCTCCAAAATGGAACCACTGCTCCTGACTGGGGCTGTTGTACTGCTCTGCTATGGGGATGTCCCTGTCCAGCTGCTGTCCTGTGGTTGTTGCTTTAATACAAGTTTACATTCATTTAAAATCTGCATTATATTAACAAAGAAAACTATATGTATTTTAAATAATAATAATTATTTCTGAACACAAATCTTGCTCTTACCCTTAAGCCGGGCTCACACTGTGCGATTTTTAATAGTCTTTTGCGATTGTTGCTTGTCACACTGTACGAACATGATCCCCATGTCAAACTGTAGGATCTCAGTTGTCTTAATGTCAGACTGTACGACAGTAAAAACCGGAGTTTTTTTTGTCCGGAGTTTTACGTCATCAATCCGTGACCCGCGTTCTCTCGCTATAATGGTAGCTAGCAAACAACAGCAACGCGTAGCGTTAGTTTTATTAATTACATGCCTTGATAATAAAAATAAAAAACGAAGACAGCGTGTGTGGAGCAAGTCATGGCTGGGCAAAAGAGGACTTTATGGACTTCCAGTTCTTCAGCGCGAACTTGAGGTAATTTTGTTATTCGAGTTTAAACATCCTATCTCTCTCCAAGCCGCTTCCTTTTTAACCCTGTCATGGTAGAGCTGCGACGACACGTCATACAAGCACTCCTTTTCCCTCCATAGCTCAATACGTTTTTCTTCCTGTTGTACTGTCCACCTGACTCGTTTCGACATTTTCGTGGTTTGAAGTTGTCGCGCTAATTGCGTCATCAGGTTCAGCGCACCTATTGGTTCTTGGTTTGACGGTTGTCGTAGGAGATGTCACACTGCAGGAAAGTGTCTGAAATCTTCTGACACTGCCAGAATTTAATCGGAGGAAAATATTTATCGCAACGGCCATTAATCGGCTGTCGGTGGACATGTCAAACCAGCGATCAAAGACAACTGATTTTAGTCTAGGATTACAGGAATCTTTTAGGATTTTCAAAATTTCAAATTCAAAAACGACCAAATCGTGGCCAAAATCGCACAGTGTGAGCCGGGATTTAGTCAAGATAAATTCATAAGCCCTTCGTATCTTCTCCAAAAAAATTATTGTGACAGGAGTGGGGTGCAGATGGGTAATTATGTCTGCAACCCACTTATTTGAAGCCTTTTTATTTTGTTTTCCAATAAATAAAATGGGCTTGTAACCCACTGCCTCAAGTTTCCGCACCTGAAATGAACAAAAGTAGTTAGTACACATTAGTTAAACCCACTGAATCATTAGATACATCAGTACTGTATAAAGCAATTTAATTGTAAGGTCATTTAATGGAGTTTAAATTTAATCTTGTTTTTTATACAATCAAAGTTCAGATAAGGCCAGTACTCTTTCAGTTTCTACCATTGTCAACATGACTAACTCGTTATTTGACAGAGAACACAACTTATTGTTTCTCTTTAACAAAATTGTAAGACAAAGAGTCTTCCGTATATGAAATAAGACTAAGTTTATTAAGGCCACATCATACAGCTAATAGTCTATGATATTCACTATGTGACAAACATGGGCTTTCAGTTACACTTCAAATAACACTTATGAAAAATTTGCATTTTACTTACTGCAATATGGGCAGAATCAATTATGCGCCCAACATTTCTGCTTTTCTTGACAGATTGCCCCCACTTGCTATCCAGTGACACCACTTTGTCATTTATTTATTATCTGTTATCATTTAACAACTTTTCCTGCTTGCCTGATTGGGAGTCTGGCAAGATGGGCAGGGACGGAATTTGGGCCTCTTCATAACTTGACAAGAAATATAAAGTATAAATATACACAAAAACAAAAAGACAGACAAACAATGTGTTAAAATAGAGTTTTTGTAGGACCTATAGAGAGAAACAGAAAGATGGACAGATACAACAATGTAAATAGAGAAAGAGACAGTGAGCTACAGAGAGATAAGTACAGGTTAACAAGACGGACGTGGCTCTTAAAAGTGCCTTTGATATGTGTGTTTTGTATATTTGTATAGTTCATTATTGGTAAGATGTGTGTGTTTACTATATCATTTTTGTGTGGATTTTGATTAATTACTGGAAAACATCAATCTGGCAACACAGTTCTTCATCTGAACATTTATAAATTGCTAAAGTGTTGTGATCGAGCTAACTTACTATAATATTGGTAACTGAACACACATCATAATTACAAATCATACAATCTCCTATGATATTGTCCTGCATGATTATATGTTAAAAAATAAAAAAAGCTTACATTTAATTAGCTAACTTAACTTAGCTAATGTTAGCCTACTACACATTTGGTACAGCAGCACGTTATATTTTTATAATACTGCATCACGAAACTGCTACCTTGCAATTCTAAAGGTTCTAAACACAACTTCTTGACCTGATTAAACAGTTTTTGTTCCGTAAATTTAAGGATTGTTCCCGTCTGTATTAATTAACTGTTCTACTTACCAAGTGGGAAATCGCAGTGGACGTTGGGATCGCGCCTTACAATGACGTCAGCACCACTGATTGATTGAGTTAATAATAAATACATAAATAAACAATCAATCAATCAACAAACAAATACATAAATAAATAGAAAAATAAATAATAGGTTGATTGCATCGCATTGCGCTGATTAATCCCTGATTAACCAAACATAATCACAGCACATTAAATACGTTTATCATTATCAACAAGCCTCCGACAAAAATACCAGCATTACCTCGGAAAACACTTACTGCTGTTGCTCGCTGGAGCGTTGTTAAAGTCACCGCTGAACTGTTTCACAGACGGCACTTTGATAGCAGGCAAGGAGTGGATTTTTTAAATAAAAAAATCTGTGAAATATGAGCCAATCGACTCGCCCTGCCATAACTAATTTATTGTCGCCTTTTCTTTTGTATTCCTATTTATCGTAGTTTCGACCTGTACACACTGCGTCAGCTTTCCTGCACGTCAAATGTCAACCCGCGGGCTCCAGGCAGAAGTCTGTGGGAATCCCTGCAAGTTAAAACATGACGCCAAAGGGATCCTGACCAAGCTTCAATGTGTGACGAGTTGGGAGTGAGAATGTGTTGGATTTGTTGGTGCTGTGGGCTACTTTCATTGTACTGTACTGCTCAGGGGCGTAGCCACGGGTGTGCTAGGGTGTGCCGGTGCCACCCACAGTTGCAGCTGGCACACCTAAAAACAGATGCAGAATTATTATTTTTTTAATGGTAATAAACATGGGCAGCGCAAAGGAGGGGCTAGCAGATGCTTCAGCACCCCCAAGAAAGACCGAAGCACCGCCATTGCACCCATAAGAAATGAAATAAATTACAAACATTTTACTTATTATTACGCATTCATAACTCTGCATTGCAATATAACGTGACGTGATTAGCAGACGCATTTTATTTAAAAGATTGATCGGTTCCTTGTGCCAAGAAGGCCTGTCCCTGACTAAAGATTTCAATAGTCACACATAAATTGATTAATATAATAACTCGAGCTACTAACCATCCTTTAATATACAGGCGTATAGCCTATTCCGCACCCAAGCGCACGTCTAAAGCATGCAACGGCAAAAGTAGGCTAATGATTATGAATGTTGGGGGAAAGGCAAAATAAAACATTTTAATTATTCGTTAATAAACTAGTGATTTCTCCTCAGTCAGTGTCGGCTGAAAAGATAAAGTTGCAGAATGCGACGCTGACTTTAATAAAGAAATGCACCTTTTCATTCCGACTACGTAATTAAAGATTTTTATTTTTTGGTTCGTTGGTTCGTTTAATAAAGTATCCGGTTCATTGCTGTGATGCGCTCCATTTCACGGAGACTGCATGAGATGCAGAAAGCGCATCTTGTTTCTCTATGTATTGAGCAGCTACAGCTGTTTTTACATAATAGATTTGTACATAGCCTAGTCACTGAAGTCAATGATTATTCTTTGATAAAGTAAATGTGCTTTGCTCACTGTATAAAATTTGTTCGTTGTTATAATTAGAAACTTAAAATGTATTTTTATTAAACCTGTGATCATCAGGTTAAATAGTTTAGTCTTATTAAAATATGTGACATAAATTGTACTTTCCTAAAAGGGGTTCATGATGTGTGTAGTTAATGATTAGGCTACAGTGAGCGCGTTTGACTAGAGCGCAGTTAAAGAGCTGTTGTACTGTATGTGATTGTCGGTGACACTCTTGAGCGAGAAAGCTTCGGAAAATGGAAAAAAACAACAACAACAAAAATATAGCTGCAAGCAGCGATAACCAGGGTTCAAGAATTTTAAGGCCTAAGGTGGTATGCTTTTAGGGTCTAGGCCAACATGGCTGACAGTGAAACTCATCGAAAATGGACAATAGGCTCACAGAAACACACACACACACACACACACAAATAGAAATGAAATGGTTAAACTGTCATATTAATAATCATTAAGCTTGCTTACACAGATACACACACAGACACACTCATATACGGACATACATGCACACATATTTTGTTGCAGATATAGATATGTGAAATAAATGACAGGTGACAATACTCTTTGCAAGTCTTCTCTTTTTAAGAGTTTATATCAGGGATCTCCAACCCTGCTCCTGGAGAGCTACCATCCTGCAGATTTCAGTTACAACCCTGCTCCAACACACCTGTCTGAAATGAACAAGTAGCCTTGAAGACTGTGATTAGCTGGTTCAGGTATGTTTGATTGGGGTTGGAGCTGAAATCTGTAGGACGGTAGCTCCAGGAGCAGGGTTGAGACCTAGGCCAATGTGAAATGCAGGGCTGACAATAGAACACATTCACAATGGAGAATTCATTAAAACTGTCTCTCTCTCTGTCACACACACACACACACACACACACACACACACACACACACACACACACACACACACACAGAAATTAAAGGTTTAAAAATGCTTAATAAACAGTAAGCATACAAACACACACACACAGAGACATACGCAGAAATGAAAGGTTTAATAATACTAAATATACAGAACGCATGCTAACACACACACACACACACACACACACACACACACACTCACTTTGTTGCAGATATAAAATAGTGATTTTCAAAGACATCCAAAATGGAGAATAGGTTAACAGACACATGTAGCCTACACAAAAATGAAATGGTTAAACTAACATATTAATACCCAATAAGCATGCTTTTTTTTTTCCGCATTATTCTGACAATAAATGTGGCACACCCAGTTTTTCTGATGCACATCCAGAGTCTCCTTTCTGGCTACGCTCCTGGTACTGCTGCATGCTTTGTAGTTTCTGCACTTTAGAGAAGTTATATAACGTTACAGCGCGGCACCACGTTCGTGCGTGCTATAGAAGAGCGCGTGCTACCAGCACAGTATAACATCTGACAGGACAGTTCGTTTTTTTCTAAGGTGAGAGGCTTTTTATTTCATAAGTAACGAATATAACGATAGAATAATGCCACTGACATTAAACCTGTCAACATCTCATCTGACATCAGATACTGAATTGGGACAGAGCCTTTTTCTCAGGCACTCTTTCTTTCCTTAGACTGCCTCAGAGTCAGATGATCTGACAGAAGTGTCAACGGCTTTCATGCACGTCTTTTAAAATAAAAGTCTCGCATCAGAAAAGCATTTAGAATTACGTTTTTTGTTTCCAATAATTAGGTCCGATACTAGCTGCCCCGCCGAAGCTACACCATGTTCTCAAGTTGAGATAACACATGCCGAAATCATCGGAAACCGATGGCTGGTCAACACCCCGGCGTGAACAGCTACCCTCACATAAATACGATCAACGCGACAGCCACACGCATTATCTTGCACAACCAAACTTTATGGATCACTGTCCCTAAGGGCTTGATCCTCCATATTGATGAGTTAGCATTGTATCACCTTACCGACGACGAGTAGCAGGCTGAAATCGAAATCTCACCCTTCTTCAAACAGCATTGCTTTGTCCTCGATCCAGAATTGGAAGAAAGGATCAAGGAGGAAGGAATGTAACTTATTGATGTGACACCAGTTGACACAGCTTTAGAAGCTATCGCTCGCCTTCCGTCCGCTGGTGCGCCAATTATTCGGTCTTGGCCTACACAGGGCGTTGGAAGGGATAAATCAGTAGAATAAATCAGTATCTACAAAATTCATCTTTGAAATGCAGAGGAAACACAGAAGCTTCATCTGAAGTGGCATTTAGATGTATTTACACACTGTTTAATTCAGGACATTGGACATGAATGCATTTAACCTACAGTTACAAATACAGAAATAATATTTTGATATATAAGACATAAAATGTTGAACACTCATTTTAAATTATATATATATATATATATATATATATAAAAAAATCAAAAGATACTTTAAATGATAAATTAAATAAATGAGTCATTGCGATTGAACAATCATTTAACAGTTGCTCAAAGATGCAAAACTGTGCTGTGGCTGTGTTTGGGATTTTTTTTTTTTGTCGAAATAGAGCAAAAACAGGCAATATGGTGTCTAAAACGCAAGTCTCTTAATTGACTTCTTGTCTATTGAACGGTTGTAAAAATTCTATATATAATTATGCTGATTTTTTTATAAAAACAGCACTCTTCGTGTGATATTGACTTACTATATGAAATTAGATAAATATACATTTTCTGCCTCCATGTCTTCAATTTTGTGATTATTCTAAATGCATTTTAACAGATTTAATCACGCAGTGAATGAATGCACTCTAAATGTGCGCATGCTAGTCTAATCTACTTGACTTCACGGCACTCTTGTGTTCTGTTTGGATTTTGGCAAAATGCTTAATGTAAAATCACACATTGTTAAAACAACAATTATGATATTATCGCAGAGGATATACACTCACTGGCCAATTTATTAGGTACAACTTGCTAGTACCGGGTTGGACCCCCTTTTGCCTTCAGAACTGCGTTAATTATTCATGGCATAGATTCAAAAAGGTGTTGGAAACATTCCTCAGAGATTATGGTCCACATTGAATTGGTAGCATCACGCAGTTGCTGCAGATTTGTCGGCTGCACATCCATGATGTGAATCTCCCGTTCCACCACATCCCAAAGCTGCTCTATTGGATTGAGTTCTGATGACTGTGGAGGCCATTTGAGTAAAGTCAAGTCACTTGTATTTATATAGCACTTTTAACAATACAGATTGTGTCAAAGCACTTAACAGTATCAAATTGGAGGATAGTGTCAGTAATGTGTAATAATAAGATTAAACACTAAATTTTCAGTTAAAGGCATTTCATTATTGAATTCAGAGATGTCATTGTCAAGCTTATTTTAGTTTAAATGGTATCTGTGAAATCAAATTGACGATAATCGCTAGAAATTAATTTTCCCCAACTAAGCAAGCCAAAAGCGACAGTGGCAAGGAACCAAAACTCCCTCTGTGACAAAATGGAAAAAGAAACCTTGGGAGAAACCAGGCTCAGTCAGGGGGCCAGTTCCCCTCCGGCCAGGAGATTATTGTTTATTTATTGTTTTTATAAAAAAATATGTATTATATTTCTATTTTTATATTGTTGCAATTTCTAACACTAATAGTATTATGTAGTTAGGTATTTTATTATATTTTTAGTTATTTTGTTTTATTTTAAGTTTTATTGTATTTTAAGTCGAGGTCTTCACTGGGGATATGTCCCTGGTGCTCATCCAGGTGTCCCGGCCTCCACCGACGATCAGGGCTGCAGACATCATCTCCAGGCGCCGATCCACCTTCTGATCCGGACACGGACTGAGAAACAGAATAAGAAAGAAACAGACAAATATTAGCATAGATGCCATTCCTTCTTACGATGTAATGAGTACATCGTGTGTTCTGGTTCCGGTTGATCTAATTAATGCAACCTAACAATCCTTTAACAGATTTTAATATTAGAAGCACATTAGTGTGTTATGTGTACACCAGGTTAAAGAGATGGGTCTTTAATCTAGATATAAACTGACAGAGTGAGTCGGCCTCCCGAACATTGTTGGGTAGATTGTTTCAGAGTTTGGGCGCTAAATAGGAAAAGGATCTGCTGCCCACAGTTGATTTTGATATTCTAGGTATTATCAAACAGCCAGAGTTTTGAGAACGCAGCAGACGTGGAGGACTATAATGTGTTAAGAGCTCGCTCAAGTACTGAGGAGCTAAACCATTTAGGGCTTTTAAGTAATTAACAACATTTTAAAATCTTTACAATGTTTGATAGGGAGCCAGTGCAGTGTTGACAGAACCGGGCTAATGTGGTCATACTTCCTGGTTCTAGTGAGAACTCTAGCTGCTGCATTTTGGACCATCTGTAGTTTTTTGATCAAGCGTGCAGAACAACCACTCAGTAAAGCATTACAATAATCTAACCTTTGAGGTCATAAACGCATGAATTAGCATTTCTGCATTTGGTGTTGAGAGCACAGGTCGCAATTTAGATATGTTTTTAAGATGGAAAAACGCAGTTTTACAGATGCCAGAGATATGACTTTCAAATGAAAGATTGCTATCAAACAGCACACCTAGGTTCCTAACTGATGAAAAAGAATTGACAGAGCAGCCGTCAAGTGTTAGACCGTGTTCTAGGTTATTACATGTGGGGTTTTTAGGTCCGATAATTAACACCTCTGTTTTTTTTTTCAAAATTTAGCTGTAAGAAGTTACTCGCCTTCCCAGTTTTTTATATCAACTATGCATTCCGTTAGTTTCTCAATTTGGTAAATTTCACCGGGACGCGAAGAAATATAGAGTTGAGGATCATCAGCATAACAGTGAAAGCTCACCCCGTGTTTCCTGATGATATTTCCTTAAGGGTAACATGTAAAGCGTGAAAAGTAACGGTCCTAGTAGTGAGCCTTGAGGTACTCCATACTGCACTTGTGATTGTTATGATACCTCTTCATTCACTGCTATGAACTGATGGCGGTCAGATGAGTACGATTTGAACCATGCTAGTGCACTTCCACTAATGCCAATGTTACCGGCCTCAGATCTAGGGGATATCTGGGCCAGCAGCAAAGGATACACAGGCGTTATGCACTGCGAATCAGTGAATAAACTGTGAAAAAACACGAGAAGACAAAAGTTATGTCTTTCCACAGCGGCAGTCAGTTTATTACTGATAATTTCTCTACACATTCTGAAAAGAATACATCATTTCAAAACTCAACACTCTCAACGTGCATTTTGTGAAATACAATTGAAACAACAAATCCCAGAGTACACTTGATAAGTGTGCTAGATATACCTTTGACTTTAATATAGTCTATACTTGTATGAGAAAATATATAGATACATATAAGTTGATATGGAGACACAAAAAGTATATACTGAGAATCTGAAATACATTTCTATTAATAATCAGTTTACAATGAGTGCAAAAAGAATAAATCACAAATGCAAACACCAATTATCAAGATACCGAAGTCTTAAAGATTAGATTTCACAACCCAAACACTTTAGATTTCCTTGCACTTGAAATATTAATTTGATATAACTATTTTCTTGTATTCCATTTAACTCATACTGAAACAACGCACGTTGAACGCTCAAAATGGCAACCGAACCGAGTATACAACATACACGGAGAAACATCATTCTTACAACACTCTTAACCAATATAACAGATGACAGACTAAATATTTCAGTCTGACAAATCATTTTTCTTGTCTCAATCAACATTAATCAGGCCTGAAATACGATTTAACTCACTCTTCAGCCTTGTTTTATAATCCTCAGTGAATTGAAACACCTTTCTTTGATTAGATACAATTCAAAACTCACCCAAACTCGTTATATTACACATTCCGATTTGCACAAATACAATGAAATAAACATTTTAAGTAAATATAGTTATACCTGTGAAAAAACACGAGAAGACAAAAGTTATGTCTTTCCACAGCGGCAGTCAGTTTATTACTGAGCCCGCAGACCAGGAGGAAATAAATCTTGTGTCTTCCATGAGCGCCTGATGCCATCTATTGGCATGGCGGTGTAATGCCACAAATATATACTGTTTTACCTTAATTAGAAATGTTCTCATTTTGTAAAATAAAAGAGCAGGTATACACAAATCCACATATATGGGGGGAGTCCACTGTTTTCAGGAAACTCATAAATGGCATTTTCTCAACCCATTACACCAACAAAGTGTTCTACTCTATTTAAAAGAATGTTGTGGTCGACAGTGTCGAACGCAGCGCTAAGATCCAGTAGCACTAATAAAGAGATACAACCACGATCAGATGATAAGAGCAGGTCATTTGTCACTCTAATGAGAGCAGTCTCAGTACTATGATACGGTCTAAATCCTGACTGGAAATCCTCACAGATACCATTTTTCTCTAAGAAGGAATATAATTATGAAGATACTACCTTTTCAAGTATCTTTGACAGAAAAGGGAGATTTGAGATCGGTCTGTAATTAAATGGATATTTGGGGTAAAGTTGTGTTTTTTTAATGAGAGGCTTAATAACAGCCAATTTGATGGTTTTGGGGACATCCTAATGACAATGACGAATTAATAATAGCCAAAAAGGATCTATGACTTCTGGAAGCAGCTCTTTTAGTAGTTTAGATGGAATGGGGTCTAACATACATGTGGTTCAAGGTTCAAGGTTCTTTATTATTCGTCACATACACAATCATATAGGGTATAATCAGTAGTGAAATGCAAGTAGACAGGGGAAGAAAAAATACAGGATAACAGAGCTGCTGCTCTGGAACCATGTGGTTGGTTTAGCTGATTTAACTAGTTTATAAAATTCTTCCTCTCCTACAGTAGAGAATGAGTGGAATTGTTCCTCATGGAATCTATAGTGCACTATCTGATGCAGCACTGTAGCTGACGGCTGCATGATTAGAATTGTATCTCTAATAGTTTCGATCTTGGAAGTAAAGTAGTTCATAAAGTCATTACTACTGTGCTGCTGGGTAATGTCTGCACCTTCTGCTGTTATATTTTTTGTTAATTTAGCCACTGTATTAAATAAATACATGGGGTTGTGTTTGTTGTCTTCTAAAAAAAGAAAAAGTCCCCAGATCTAGCTATTTTTAAGGCTTTTATGTTTTATGTAATCAAGTTTTCCCAGGTCTGTGAGTGCAAAAGTGGGCGGGCAGTGAAAACTAATGATTTATCGTTTTTGTTTTTAAAATGAATCCCTAATGTTTTCATTAGTTACACTGCATGAAAGCTCATTTTCAAAAATCCATAATAGGAGCACTTCTAAACTGAACTGACATGAGCTGAATAATGAGACTTTTGTCTTTTTACATTTGCTTTACAGCTGAATTTGTATTCACTCCATAACTGTCTGTTTCCGTAATTGATTATGTTGATTTATGGATTGATTCTACTCCAGAACTCCACTGAGAGTTTGTGGCATAATTGTTTATCTCTGAACATCCTCAGCGCTTATAGATAGCTTTATAGGTGTTAATTGGAGAACATGAATGAGATATTTACTTCCAGAATCCAACTGATGAAGGTTAAGTGGATGACGTTAACAGATGTCAGTAAATTAATGAGAGCAAATTAATGAGACACAGCCTGTTGAGATGAAAAAGGTTGTTTGTCCCACTGGAGCCGCTGAACTTTTCATCTCAATGTTTCTGATATCTTCATTAATGCTTGTCCAATTACAGCCATCGTCTGTGTTGTTCATATGTCCACTGGGACAGTAAAGGTCAGTTTTTTTTCTCTGTGGGCTGGTCAAATCGCTCTACCTCCCATGAATTAATGCATCTCACACAGTTTTCTGGTTCAGAAAAATCCAGGAAAGTAGGTTTTTATGGGAATGATAGTGAGGTGTCTGCTGATGTATTCTCATGCCTCAATGGACAGTGAAAACTGGTTGAAAGCTATTGATTTTTCTTTGACTTTTGACTTTTCCTGCTTGACATAAATACCTCAAACTCTTCAGACCTGAATGTGATTGTTTTTTGCATTATTACTGTCTATATTGCATCACCAGCACAGGTTTTGCTTTTAATTTGTGGTCAAAGAAAAACGATCGTCATTTGCGCTGTGCTCTTCCGTTACTTGATCTTTTTATTTTGGTGCGGCAATCTGTTAAGTTACTTAGTATAAGAAATTATGAACCGCACTCATGAGAACAATCTTCTTTTTCCGTTTTATTTAACATTCATCACTGATGGGGAAAAGACACAACGTTTTGGCTCAAAGCCTTCCTCAGTGTGTAGAGCAATTAATTCCCTCCACCCACGTTTCAAATCACCAATTATGTTGACGTCATCACTCATTAGCCAATGTTGAATCACCAAAATCATTCAAACATTTCCTTATAAGGCAAGGCACCGAATCCCCGACTGCTCCCCGGACGCCGCAACATCGGCTGCCCACTGCTCCAGGTGTGTGTGCGCTTGGATGGGTTAAATGCAGAGCACAAATTTCACTGCTGGTTATACTGTGTATAATTGTGTACGTGACAAATAAATAATTCTTCTCATTCTCATATATCACTATTAGACAAACCTACAATTTAAATAGACAATCGTCAGTGTATATACTCAGTGGAAAATGCAATAATTAAAAACATCAGAAATACATCGTCATAAGCAATCATTGTTTTCACACTGTAAATACTCAAGGTTTATTTTATAAAATATTAAAGATGAATTTGACCAATTATAGTCCATTAAAGGAAAATGGAAAGTTCTAGTTCCTCGTGCATGCCATTTGGCGTCAGTGATTTAAGTTTATGAATCCAAAATGGTCAATAGTTTCAATAGTTCTTTATTTATATTGCAAAAACCTCCTCTATTCCTATACATTCCAACTGCTTGGTGTCGTGTCCCAATTCATTACAATGTCTCTCTACTGAAGAGGTTAAATCTTGTTATCATATACTTGATTTATGTTCATTAACTCATTCATTATGTCTCATTGACACAAAGATTTTCCTATATATATCTTGTGACAGGGACATTTTAACATTTAGATCACATTACGAGTTGAACCGGTAATACAAGATGTAATTTTAAAACATTTCCGTGTTACTGGACTCATAAACTCTTTACACTTCACCAAATTCTGGCATGCGGCACAGTTTCTGCACGGGAAACAGCCTTGTATATATGCAGTCTTTTTTCTCCTTAAATAAAACAAAAAAAGAAGACTGTTCATGTGAGTGCGGATCATAATTTCTTATAGAAAGAAAAACTATTAACAACCTAATGACTTTTTTTAAAGATGTAATGTTTTTAAGGAAAACTGCTCATGAATGCAAGAGCCAGCAGTCAGCATGTGTTTTGTGGTAAAGAAAAGAGCAGCATTGACATTTAGTGCCAGATTTACTAACAGCTTTCACCAGTGCAAACCCTATCCTGGTGTTGAAATTTACTGTCAGGTTTCACTAAAGACATCAGCGCTGAAAAGGCATGGGCAGCTATTTTATAGCTAATCTTACTGCATATGCATTTGTAAGAGTTATCTTTTAAAGACAGTGTTTTTAGGAGGAGGGGATTTAAATTAATCATAACGTGATTTACTAGATTTGCACTAGTCAGTTGCACTAGTACACTACTGGTATTGTATGATCTGTGCCCTTATTTAACATCCCAAATGAATCATGCCTTAACCCATTCTGTGACTGTGTTGTGATTATCCTCGTCTCTGCTTTTTTGCGACCCTACGATAATTTGTGCTGCTCTTGGTAGATTGTGTTGAATATTATGGAAATTATCTGACTGCGTAATGCTGTTTGGGCTAAAATCTGTTGTATCCAAGCAGACTTGGATTGTGACCTGATTTAGGGTGACCATACATCCCCTTTTTCCCAGATATGTCCTGGCCAGGATCTCTATATTGCCAAAAATATCCAGGATTTGACTTTGTTTTCACACTTGCTGGGGATAATGATTGAAAAGTAGCTTGACTAATAATATGCAGGCATTGTGCAGAATTCTGCTCTACTACCGCTGCTTGGTGTCTTTTGTAATGTTGTCTAGCCCAACCACACTCTGGTGGGCAGGGTTAGTATAAATACCCACTGGGCAAAGTTATGTCCAGTGGACGTCTTTTTATGTCTTTGCAAACGTTGAAAAGACGTCCACTGAAGAGCCAGAATGAAAGTTTTTATGACGTCTTTTTGGTAAAGCATTTGGTAAAGTCAACTGCTAATCAAAAACAATTAATCTCTCAAGATCTCATCAGAGGAGGATCAAACATCTCCACAAACAGCATCACCAGCTTCACTCATTTGAATGACTTTATTTCTGTCAGACATATATAGCTTTTATTGATAATTACCAGAGTTTTAAATGTTGGTATTTGTTTCATTTGAACTCACCATTGTGGTGGACAGTGTTAGCTTTAGTTGTATGAACATCATGCAACTAAAAAAACAATACAAACAGATGTGCAGTGAGCTTTGGCAACCTGTATTTGTGTAATATTGAGTGATTAATTTGTGCTTACTGCACTGACGTGTGGCAATGAATCTGGTCTGGCGGGTTTTAGTCTCATTCACAGGGAGTTGCTGAGTTTCCAGATCTCTTTGTTGTCATCCGATATGCTGTATCAGGATTGATCCATTATCTCATCTGCAAGAACACACAAGCAGCACATTACTTTACGAGGTGTGTGTGCAAGACGCACACGTTACTGCATATGACTGAAGAGTGAACAACCAGCAGGACGTTTGTCCCTTCAGAGAGCCATTACCGTCGTGAATGTCGTAAGAAGAGACGAGTCGGGTTCAACAAGGTTAGAGATATTCAGCTGTTAAGCGTGTTTGTGCTGAAGTGGCAGGTGGCATGAGAACTGATCATGGGCTCTGTCTGAAGCGCTTGAAGGGAACTTTGGGTTTTTTATTGGACTCAATCCTGCTGATCTTAAAGGTCCGTTAAGCTTCTTTTCTACAAAGTTTCTGCATTTCTCCTGCTATGGCTTGCTTCCTAATCCTAAATGTTAATATGGCTGATGGATGTCGTCCAGTTTGAGTTTTTTTGTGTCATATATAACACATTATGATGCAAAAAAACAGAATAAGATAAAACTGTTTCAATATAACCCGAATCATAGAGAGACAACAGATCTCGACTAAGACTACTCCTCAAGTAAAACATGTGGTGTGTGTGTGTGTGTGTGTGTGTGTGTGTGTGTGTGTGTGTGTGTGTGTGTGTGTGTGTGTGTGTGTGTCATAAAACAGTGAGTTGATTTTTCATATAGTCACGTTCAAGAATATCAGGCTCCATTTGTGAGCCAAAGAGGATAAAGACACTTACTTACTGCTCTTTTGTCCTTCTTCTGCCGTTAAATGAGCCTGGAGCTTTGAGGCGGAAACCAGTCAGACTAAATTATTTATAGTTGTGTTTTTAGTTTCTGCATGCATATGGCATCTGGAAATGAGCCTGCTGGTCAGTCGGTGTGAATCTCATGAAATCAGAGAATGTCACATCCAGCTCTCAATAAAGTTATGGAAATAACTGATTAAGTGTGGCTTAATGAAACTTAATCAGTCTTAAAAGCATTATTTACTTTAAACACCCGCACTGCAAAAAACACTTTTCTTACTTAGATTTGTTTGTCTTGTTTCCAGAATATCTAGAAATTCTTAAATCAAGAAGGATTTTCTAGACAAGTAAAAATTATTGTCTTGTTTCAGAAAGAAAGTCAAAATTAAGTGAGTTTCTTCTTAGAACAAGCAAAATAATGTGCCGATGGGGTAAGAAAATATTCTTATTTCAAACAGAAAACTCACTTAATTTTGACTTCTTTAAAAAAAAAAAAGACAATCACTTTTACTTATATAGAAAATCCTTCTTGATTTATTAAGAAAATATTTTTTTGCAGTGCGTATAAATTCTTATTACTGAAATGTGCAAACGAAAAAAAAAGCACTAAATATTTTGTAAATTGTAAAATATTTATACATCATGGTATTCTGTAGTTCTGCCTTTATATCAGCAAAATAAATTATATTCAGACACATTACAGCAATGAGAATTTGCAACATACATGTAATTAATTAATTAATTAACACACCATCAGTGTTTTGTTACTGCTTTTTTCAGCTTTAAGTTACTGGATGCGTACTCACATGTTGAAAGTCACCCTCAGGTCACTTAACTAACAACATGAGCAGTCAGAAATTCAGTCAGAGATGTGGTTCCTGTGATCTTCAGCATCTAGATGTTTTCACGTGTCAGATGGGATCGGTTCGTGTGTTTTTCTCATGTTCACAGGTTGTAATTAGAACCAGTCACACCTCAGGACATTTGATCATGACTGAAGCAGCAGATTCCCGTGTCAAATGTTGATCCAGTAACCCAAAGCCACAGACAATAGGTCCAAAGAAGATGAAAAGTTTTAGTGTTCACGGCCAGTGTTACCCGAGTCAGTGTGAAGTCCACACTATTATCACTTCTGTTTACAGCCTCTGTCTGTCTTATTTACTCGTACTGTTGCTCCGTCTGGAAGATCTGGTTCAGTGAAAGCTGTCTGTGCTCTTGTAATCAGCATGTGATGGTTGTTTGACTGGTCAGTGATACAAACTAGTCTCTGATAAAGAATCTTTACAAAATCTGACCGTCTGAAAACTGTGATGCATATATGGTTTTGTCGCTCTCTTGCAGTGCAGATGCAGAGAGCCCAGACATGCTGTTATAGGTTAGTTAAAGTTAGTTTACTCAGAGGGTGAAGTGGCTGATCTGCAGTTATGGTGTGTCAGTAGAGGGCTGATGATGAGCAGAGATTATTTCCGTATTTAAAGGATTAGTTCTCAACATTAGTTCTTACATTCACAAAACATCAACTGTTGTTTATGTAAAATACATTAAAACCAGCCTGTGACGAGTGGGGCGGGGCCGAGAGCCGTGGGAACGGAGCGAGGCCGGTGGAGTAATTGGTAATGAACGACACCTGCACCACTCACCGGTCTCGAGTCCCACGGAGGAGCTTCGGAAGGGTTAAATGAGGAGTGACAACAGTGGAAGACGAGAGAGGACCAGGCCTGGATTTTAGTTTGTGTTTTGTGTGCGGCAGTCGTCCGTGAGGGGCTGCCGCTTTTCATTTGTGTTTGTTTTTATTATTATTAAATGTGTTAAATGTTCGCCGGTTCCCGCCTCCTTCTTCCCGTATCTATCATCTGCGTTACACAGCCCAACCCATTAGAACAAACTCCAGCAGACTGTAAACATGAATGAAAATTGCATCTAATAGTATTGTGCTCATCATTCAATTATAATTTTACAGGGAATTTTGGTGAAAATGTGCTTAATTGTCATGAAAATCAATCATAGTCCTAAAAAATCTACATTTTCTTTATGCCATTTTAAAATAAATTCAGTGCACACAGACTGAAGTAGTTGACGTTTTTGGTTCTTTTAATTGTGATGATTTTGGCTCACATTTAACAAAAACCCACCAATTCACTATCGCAACAAATTAGAATATGGTGACATGCCAACCAGCCAATCAACTCAAAACACCTGCAAAGGTTTCCTGAGCCTTCAAAGTGGTCTCTCAGTTAGGTTCACTAGGCTACACAATCATGGGGAAGACTGCTGATCTGACAGTTGTCCAGAAGACAATCATTGACACCCTTCACAAGGAGGGTAAGCCACAAACATTCATTGCCAAAGAAGCTGTTCACTGAGTGCTGTATCCAAGCATGTTAACAGAAAGTTGAGTGGAAAGAAAAAGTGGGGAAGAAAAAGATGCACAACCAACCGAGAGAACCGCAGCTTTATGAGGATTGTCAAGTAAAATCGATTCAAGAATTTGGATGAACTTCACAAGGATTGGACTGAGGCTGAGGTCAAGGCATCAAGAGCACCACACACAGACGTGTCAAGGAAATTGAGAATCTATGGGGTATTGTCAAGAGGAAAATGATAAACAAGAGACCAAAACATGCAGATGAGCTGAAGGCCACTGTGAAAGAAACCTGGGCTTCCATACCACCTCAGCAGTGCCACAAACTGATCACCTCCATGCCACGCTAAATTGAGGCAGTAATTAAATCAAAAGGATCCCCTACCAAGTATTGAGTACATATACAGTAAATGAACATACTTTCCAGAAGGCCAACATTTCACTAAAAATATACAGTATATGCTGATTGTGATTTATTATTGGTATGGATGGGTATGTATATTAAGAAGCTAAGAGTGAACGCATATTTTAAAAAGTATTTTTACATGAGTAACTTTCTAAAGTATTTTGCCCTAAACTGTGATTATTTAACATTAAGGCATTACTTATGGAATGTTAGCTTACTGTTACTGAAATCTAAAGTAAGCTAGCATGCATATACAGCCTTCAGTGAAGAGTAGCTGCTGATGCATCTTAAATTGAGCCATGGAGAATCAAGAGGACTCAAAAACTCACTGAAAAGGACCAAAAACTGAATGATAAGAAAGTGAAAAGATGTGAACAATGATTCAGAGCAAGATATGAGTAGTGGAAGTGTCTTATTTAAGAAGGTAAAATATCGTTGGCTGAATTTTCCTCTAATGATTTGTTGAAATATGTTATGGCAAGATTGACGAAAGCCTCTGCAGATTTAGGCAACATGTATGAAGACTTGCACTTGAATTGGCTGATCCTGAGCATGACACACATCGTAGAGTAAACACCTTTGAAGCAGTCAAATTAAAAATGGTGGAGCTGGCAAAGAGTAGTCTAGAGGGGAATGAAGAAGGTGAAATTTACCATTCGTGGCATGGAAAGGACACAACATTAACCAGTGTGAACACAGGTATCTCTAAGACACCTATACAGTCTCAAAGTAAGTCAAGAGTTTCATATAAGTGTTCGATTCTGTCTGTAGTCAAGACAAGAAGTTTCTGCTGAGGTTGCTGCTAATGAAGCTACTTTGGAAGTTTTAAGGGAACAGGATCAGCAATTTGAATCAACGCTGTGAAGAAGAGGCTATGATGAAAGTTTGGAGAAGCTTAAGAAATGAAAGCAGCTAGAGTAAGTTTGCAGATATGATCAAAGTGAAGCTTCAGAGGTACACGAAGAAGACATGAGGGATTTGTTTCATGACTGATTTTAAATAGATCAAAGAGGAGAAAAATTATCGTAAACAGAAATTTGTCAACTCAGATTATTACTGCCCCACAATTTGAGAGAATTTCACAAAAAGGTAGTAATGTCACTCTTGTTAAAGCTTTGGCAGAATCTATACATTTGACTCCACTTCCGTACCAGGGGCCAGCAGTTTTTAGTGGAGATCCACTTAGATTCAATGATTGGAGGGCTTCCTTTCAAATGTTGATAGACAGGAAACCCATACCTGTTGAAGAGATGTGTAGCAAATACATAGGTGGTTCTGTTAAAGGGGTGGTTGATTGCAATTTCCCTTTTTTCAACTTTGGTTAGTGTGTAATGCTGCTGTTTGAGCATAAATAATATCTGCATAGTTACAACGCTGAAAGTTCAATGCAAACGGAGATATTGACTCTTAAAATTATGGTAGGTAAATGCCTACAATTACAGATGGTAGGGACTACAATGAGTTACTTCCCGGGTTTGTGACATCACAAACTCAGAAATGTACATATCCCCATCCCCGGAAATATGTAAAAAAAAGGAGGCAAGGCCATGTTGTGCTGCTTTAGACAAGATAAGGAGTTGTTGCCATGCAGTCAAAACTAGGAGTGCGCAAAAAAATACATTTTTTTCACAAGTTTCAAAATCAATGTTCTAAAGCAGCTGTCCTAAATCCCTTTCCTTGCGTCCCCTGCTCTGCATCTCTCTCTCTCTCTCTCTCTCTCTCTCATTCAGATCATCAGCTCCATCAATGAACTGTGTTCCAATTATACACTTTATGTGTATAGAGTGGTGGAACCTATGATGTCACTTTGTAGGCAAAAACCCGGAAGCAAGTTAGCATTTAGCGCTTCCGGTTCCATTGTCCCAGAATTAATGTTTTTTTTTAATGGGATTTTGGTTAAATCCCTTAAATAAGGTATGTGGTTCACACAAGCTAAAAATACTTTCAAGTTTTATTCTAAGACATAAGATACTCCAGTTACACAACACTCGTGATTTTTTTAAGCTGTTATATTTCTTAAAAGAGACGGTTGCTAAATGGGGCTATGGGCGTTATCGGAGACATTCAACATCGTCACGCCGAACAGATTATCAATTTATAGTATTTTCCAGTTGTAGTATAATTTGTAATACAAATAATTTTAGAATAACCAATTAATAGTTTCCCGCAGTTTATATTGTTGTACTACAAAGTTTTTTTTTGCTTTGCCCCGAAATGCAACACAAATGCATAGTGCTTAAAGCCAAGTTTAAAATTAAATGTTTACGGTCACATGTATCTGTTAGAAAGCATATAGAATGAGGATTTCCTCGAAGAAAAGATAAAATACAATTTTGTGTTACCCCCTATCAAAATGAGAGCTGAAATGTTGTACTTTGTTCACTAAAATAAGTTTAATCTTACCATATCCAAAAACTCGCTCACTCGGCTGTTATTTAAAAGATTAAATACAGGGCGATATGTTTTAAATTAATATTAATCAAGGATTTATTGACTTTTAATGCAACTTATTTCGAAATATACAGAAATACGTGCTTTAAATGTCCTTTTAGTTAAGATTATTTCATTTATTCACTATACTATTTATTACTAATGTCTCATTTCAGTTTTAGTTTGGCTCTAGTTTTCTATTTATTCCAGTTCTACAACGCAATCATGTATTCTGCTGTATTACAGCTTTAATCAGGATAAAACTGTATATTAGAAGCTTGCACAGGTTCTGCATGATCCTCTTCACTAATATTCTCTGCGTCTCAATCTGAGCCCGATTGAAAATAGGTCTATTCATTAATACTGTTATCAGCACATGTTCATTAAGTAGGTTCATCTCTTGTCGTCTCTGAGAGAATATGCGCTATTAATGCAGCGTTAGAAAACTCTGTCAGTTTTTTTTACTTTCACTTTCTGTATGATCGAAGTTACGATTTTCACCAGCATGGTGACCTATTGCGTAAAATTAGCATGTTGCTTGTGTGATATCCATTGGCTCGCCTTCGTGGTTTAAAACAGAAATATTTCCTGAATATTAAATATTAACCGCAAACCCCCATGCATATGTATCTTAAACGCAGGGATACATGATAGAGGAATCAAATCGGTATACCGCACTGTCTGAAACACGTCTCTATGCTTGTGCGCGCTTCAGATGTGTGCGAGAACAGCGCGCAAGTAACTAATTAAATTCGGTTTCGTTTTTTTCTTGTTGTGGTTTTAAATAACTTGAATGTGTAAATTGGCCAATTATTCTGCAAATCACATGACGAACGGTGGGATTTAGACCTGGTCCGTATATCACAGATCAACTGCGATCTGTTTAAGCCCTAATAGCCTATATGACAGATCAGAGCAATCTTTTATTTACTAACTTAAAATGACATTGTCAAATTGCTACTCCATATCAATCACATACAACAAAAATACAGCATAATTAGAGCAATCATTTATGCACAATAAATAACAGAGTGTCATATCTATACACATTTTCCCCAGAACATTCTCGCGATCCGGTAAGAATTCTTCCCGGTGGTTAGGGTGATAGATGTATGGTATAGATGTATAGATGATGCCATTGTTTACAATACAACCGGAGCACATTCTGTGCTGAGGGGTGGGGCTTTTAGATGCAAACTGGCGGTTTAGCCAATCACAACACACTGGACCAGCTAACCAATCTGAGTCCATCGTATATTTCTGAGCGAGGGGCTTCATAAAACCAGGAAATCATCGTTTATAGGAGAAGGGACAGAGCGGTGTAGAATAAAGGTAAATTATGTGAAAAATGTATGTGTAAAAGCATTAACACATGTTAGACTGCACCCCATAAACAGTTCTTCAGAAAGAAACTTTATGCATGGCCAAAGGTAGGGCCAAAGGGCAGTCTGGACCTGCGAGTGTTTGTAGATTTCCTTCGTAACTGTGAGCCTGCCATTCCCCAAATTAAGGGACTTTAAGTCCTGAGTGATTGCAACGAAAACCAAACAAATATTTCCAAGCTGCCTAATTAACTTCAAGAGGGAATAAAGATCGTCTGAGACCAGCCACCCGTACAGCTGCTGCAACAATCAGTTTGCATAACCAAAGAAATTCTGCACAAACTGTCAGAAACCATATCAGCGAAGCTCATCTGCATGCTCGTTGTCCTCATCGGGGTCTCGACCTGACTGCAGTTCATCATTGTAACTGACTTGAGTGGGCAAATGCTCACATTCGATGCCGTCTGGCACTTTGGAGAGGTGTTCTCTTCCCGGATGAATCTCTGTTTTCACTGTACAGGGCAGATGGCAGACAGTGTGTATGGCGTCGTGTGGGTGAGCGGTTTGCTGATGTCAACATTGTGGATTGAGTGACCCATAGTGGCGGTGGGGTTATGGTATGAGCAGGCAAATGTTATGGACAACGAACACCGGTGCATTTTATTGATGGCATTTTGAATGCACAGAGATACCGTGACGAGATCCTGAGGCCCATTGTTGTGCCATTCATCCACGACCATCACCTCATGTTGCAGCATGATAATGCACGGCCCCATGTTGCAAGGATCTGTACACAATTCCTGGAAGCTGAAAACATCCCAGTTCTTGCATGGCCAGCATACTCACCGGACATGTCACCCATTGATCATGTTTGGGATGCTCTGGATCGGCGTATACGACAGCGTGTTCCAGTTCCTGCCAATACTCAGCAACTTCACACAGCCATTGAATAGGAGTGGACCAACATTACACAGCCCACAATCAACAACCTGATCAACTCTATGTGAAGGAGATGTGTTGCACTGCATGAGGTAAATGGTGGTCACACCAGGTACTGACTGGTTTTCAGACCCCCCAATAAAGTAAAACTACATACTTCAGAGTGGCCTTTTATTGTGGCCAGCCTAAGGCACACCTGTGCAATTGACCTATCGGTAAGCCCTGCCCCCTTTAGTTACTGTTGGTCCCTCGGACAAACAAACAGAGTTGCTCACTGTTGTGCAGTGTGAAAACCTTGTCCTAACGATGTTTTTGCACAATTTTGGACACAAAAGGACACCAAATGGGAATTAAATATTCCATGGAGGGATTTGTAAAATATGTAATAATAAATACGGTGGGTAACTTGAAGCGAGGGTTTAGAGATCACAATGTGAGTGGGAGAAGTCTCATATTACAGCTGGTCATCTCGATCAACATGAAGGATCAACAATGTTCATGTATCACAGGGTACGATTAAATTAATGTACATTTAACCAGTTCAATATGGAGAGGCCCTGAAATGTAGACCTTCGATTATGTGTTTTTGACCTACATTGTAAAGGACGCGATCAGTCCGCTATTTAGGTTTGTACATTAGCATGGACTCACTAACTTTAACATTAGATAGTTTTAGCCAGAGATAAGCTACCTTGCTAAAGCACAAAGTAGCATTAACGTTCTGCTTGAGCAGATAAAAATTGTAACTTAATGAGTGTATGACAACCAGAAAATGAATGTTTTTGTCTTCATTTGTATTGGGGTTGAATACTAAGGGACATTTTACTCTGTTTTGTTTGGATTCAGGAAATGTAATAAAATCAATTATATTTCCCATCCTCTTAGGATACCAGTAATCAGTGTTTCAAGTACCCCAGGCACATCGTTTTCCATTTTTTGAAGCATAAACCTCATAAAACTGATGCGAGTTTCGGATCTTCCAATGTTTCTCTATGGCACTGAAACCTAAAGATATCTGAGTTCCGCTCCCCGTGCAACTGATACTCGACTACCATTGGCTAGTCTGCGTTCAAGGGGAGGGGCTTACCGATAGGTCAATTATCATGCTGTCTAATCAGTATCTTGATATGCCACACCTGTGAGGTGGATGGATTATCTCGGCAAAGGAGAAGTGCTCACTAACAGATTTAGACAGATTTGTGAGCAATATCTGAGAGAAATAGGCCTTTTGTGTACATTGTAAAAGCCTTAGTTCTTTGAGTTCACCTTTTGAAAAACGGGGGCAAAAACAAAAGTGTTGTGTTTATAATTTTGGTCAGTGTATAATATATATAGATCAGTGTTTTCTATCATCTGAAATGTGCTGCGACTTATATTCCAGAGCAACACATAATGTAATTAACAAGCAAAACACACAACGCGCATACACATCTGTGCAATAAAAGGGCACACAATCTCTCTCTCTCTCTTTCTCTCTCACCCACTCTCTCCTTACCATTAAACAGCCGTCTTTAGTAACTTAAGCATTGTTTTACATACTTGTTTTTGAAATATTCGACCGAACTACAAACCTTCCAGTGACGTCTGTGAGAAATGGATATTCAGTGTGGATACGGCACTGTTCACCCGCGGTGTGCTATCTGAGTACAGGAGCACAGTATTGGCCTGATTATACTGAACAGGTTTGAGTTCAGCACAGCACAGAGGAAACAGTCGTGGAGATCCTGACTAGCATTAGCAGTCCCATCATGCCTCACCAGGCGTCCACATACATCAACACGTATCACGCCAGAGCACAGTCACGCCTTTATGAACAAAAGACGCTTTTGTCATTACTCTGCTTTTGTGTAACATTGGTCTTTTGAGGAAACGGTGTGGAGATTAACTGTACGATTACAGTCACTGACCTAGTTTCTTTGAGTTGTTTTAACCATGTGAATATCCTGGGTTTCTTCAGTCAACATGATTTGATGTGACTGAAAGAGTCTTTAATGTTACGGACGAATGACTCCCTTATCTCATGTTTCCATCATGTTTATTCTTCATCATCATAATGTAATAACTTCACCTCTAATGTCAACTGTGTGTTATTTGCGGAGTTAACAAATAGTCAAATATCAGTTTAGTAGTTTCAGTCTGTTGTATGTGATGCAGGTTTTCTGAAATCAAACCAGTATTATTCCGCTTATACTATGGTTACCACACCTCAATACATCGAGCAAATTATATATTTCAAGGCATTTGTCTGTTCTTTCTACTTAAAATGCTATTGTGAGTAGGATTAATTTCTTCCGCATCTCATCCACAATGCCTCTGTTGCTAATTCCAAAATTCCATTATTCCATTTTAGACCTAATAATGTAGGCTTTATTAGTTGATAGCAAACAAATTAATGCAGAGAGATAGATTGCGTTTTTTTTGTTTGTTTGGCCATAAATTTACTCACTCCCATCTCTTCGCAAACGTGTACGACTTTAGACATTCATTCAGTGCAAGGCAATGAGGTTCAATGTTTGGTTCTTCAAAACATATTTTTGTTTTTCACGTCATACTGGTTTCAAGGACATGAGGGCGAGTTAATGCTGACAGAACTGTAATTTCTGAGTGAACAATCCCTTTACAGTTTGTGCAAACAAATCCTCTGTTGAGAGTGACTAAATATTGAATTCATAGAGATTGTATTAATTAGCAAGGTTTTGGAGGTCAGAGCAAATGTTAATGCTTAGCGTGCTCTTTTCAACCATTTGGGTCATTTGCAGTGGAAACATTATCAATAACAAACTATAAAAACAGTTTGGGAAAGTTTTGCAGTGACCTCCATTTAGATTTACCTGCTAAATTAAAGTGAGCATTTATCATCAAACTCTGATAAAAGTGCTTTATTCTATGCTGTGTGTGATTTCACATCCATGATGATCATGACTAATTCCAGCAAACACTGATGTTATGCATTCATTTCTATAAAAGTATTTTCTCATGAGGTTTGTCATCATTTAAAGGTTAAGCTTTACTCTCACTATGCTATGAGTCTGTGTGGCAGCATGAAGCTTCCAGTATTTACAGTTCCCATCAGCCTTTGTCAACAGATCACAGGGCTTTCAAACATTTACGCCTTCGAAGTCCTGCATATCTAAAAAGAGTTGACGTTAGAAGCATCATCATGATGTTGACATTGACATTGTGCGATTTATTGTGACACGTATGTGTGCACTGTTAGGGATGATCCGGTTAATTTCCTGTCAGCTCATGCAGTGAAGTGTGTGTATCTGCTGAGGTGGCTGTGTTGTTTTTTGTGTTTGTGATGCAGACGCATGATGCTGTGCTTTCTGCTCCTGATGCTCCACTGGATGACGGTCTCTGTAGCACTGCAGTCATCTACACACGCCACCGCTACCGCCCTGAAGGAAGGTGAGTGAAGAACAAGTGTGATCGGCTGGCCATCAATAGTGGAAAACATGAGTTATTTGCTCATGGATCGCAGAACAAACCAAAAGAGAGGGGGGCATGTGGAGGAGGAAGAATTGACGATTAGGGTGTGGTTTGCAGAACTCCACACACTGGATGAGAATCATTATAATTGCACCAAATCCTTGTTGATGTACTACAAAATGTCTGTAAGATTCACATCCTAATCTACATTTTAATATTAGAAACAGTACGAATAGGACTGATTAGATGGCAGATATATTATTTATTTTTTAAGATATGACTTTGAATAATTGATTTTTAGAATAGAGGTCTGACGATTCTGCCACGATTCTGAAAACCAAACAAAATAATCTGTAGTCTAATATATTTGAAGTTCTGACAAAATGCCTAAAATGTAATAGCAGGGATGCAAACTTGTCACATTTCGGCGAAATTCACCGTTTTCACCTCGAAATAGGTAAAAAAAAATAAACGCCGTCATCGTAGTATCTGCGGGTCATCTGTGTCATGTCACCTGTAGCATCCCGTGTTGGCAAAGCAATGGACCCGCCCTACTCTGTCTCTGATTGGCTTACATTAATGTTCTTTCCCTCATCCAAGCAATCTCACTCCTGAAGCCTAACTTTTAGACACTGCAGGCAACTGTCCATATAGATTAGTCTGTTTGTAGCTAGCTAAATTAAGTTATTTGTTTGTATCTGCTGGAAAATATGGTGTTCTAGTTTAAATGGTAATTACCACGTGAGGCTGCTGTTTTTAATTTTTTTGCTTGAGGCTGTAGTTGCGATTAGCTATGAAGATTGTAAGTTACGTTATGGCTACATTAGTTCGCTACCCTTTGCAAAAATGCTCCTTAGTCTCGACCTTAACATTTGTCTCAAATATCAGTAAACTAGTACTCTGACATGAAGTTGATTTGAGAACTGTTCAACCTACAAGTAAAGTATACCGTTTAATGTACAGTAATATGTTCCTGTGGCTCAGTGGTAAAGCATTGCGTTAGCAGTGCAAAGGTTGTGGGTTCGACTCCCAGGAAACACACATACTGATGAAAGAAATGTATAACCTGAATGCACTGTAAGTCGCTTTGGATAAAAGCGTCTGATAAATGTAAATGTAATATTAGTATCACTCAACTCAAGTGGAGGCAGCGCTAGCCACTAAGCCATAGATAAGTGCTAAGTATCAGTCTGTAACAGCCTGTTTCAAGACAGAGAAACACCTCACGTTTAGCCCGTCAGCTAGTTCACAAATGCGAGTGCTGAAATGAAGATTTACAGTATTTTATTTGCCCTCACTAAGTTCATGTAACATCTTAACAACAATCTTTGTTTCTAGTCCAAATATCTAACAATTCTTAAATCAAGAAGCATTTTCTAGACAAGTAAAATTATTGTCTTGTTTGCAGAAAAAAAAGTCAAAATTAAGTGAGTTTTTATAAAACTCAATAATCTGTCAATGGGGTAAGCAAAATAATCTTATTTAAAAACGAAAACAAGATTATTTTGACTTTTGTTATCAAAAAAAATATTTGATATAATAATTATTATATATTTGGAATAGAAACAAGACAATTTTTTTTAAGAAAAGCAGTTTTTGCAGTGTGTAAAATTTCCTCCCTTTAAAGCAGTTTGACTTGCCATTGTGTGTGAAATGTGCTGTGTGAATTAACTTGCCTTTACCTACGTTGACATTTAACTAGTTCAGGTAGCCAACATTTACCACTTACCCACTTCAATGTGTTTTCAGAGTGAGGGAATGAGATAGTTTAAGGAGGAAGATGCCCTTACTGTGGCTCAACTAGAGGCTGGAGTCAGGTGCAAAAGGAGCTGGTCCTGGTTGAAGTTAGAATCAAATGGCGCTTTTCCACTGCATGGTACGGCACGGCACGTGCAGTGCACGGTTCACTTTTGGGGTTTTCCACTGGGTACTGTACCTGGTACCTGATACTTTTAGTACCACCCGGTCGAGGTTCCATCGAGCCGTGCGTTACCAAAGCGTGACGTGTAAACTCCTGATCACTGATTGGCGGAGAAAATCGTCATTACTGCGTCACTGAACTTGCGACACGAGACCCTCCTCTACAGTCCTACCCGCTAGATTTAAACCAGCACAGCCAGCGAAGGATCGGACGCAACTTCTATTTAAACAAACGCACATTTTGCATCAACCACAAAATAGCAGTGTCGTTGTCTGTTGAGGAAGTACAGATGTTCCTCTCGTTGATAGCCGAGGCGGATCCAGCGAGAGCTTGATGTGACGCCGAAGGAAAAAGCCTTATGTATAACGTTACTTTTGAACTTGCTATATTTTCAGAGTATGTTTTCTGTTTATATTTTTACCTCTGTATCTGTGTTTTGCTTCAATTAAAAACAATCTGATCGAATAAGTGTACCTCCAGACTATATTAAATGTGTATCATTGTATGAGCACGTAATGAACCTCTTGAAAAGACAAATGATTAATGCCGCGATTATAAAACCATCACATAAATTAAAAAACAAGGGATACATTGTACATTTTGAAATATTCAAAAGTTTATTGATAATTCACTTTACAGAACACGCTGCATGAATAGTTAACTAATCAAGTAACGCAGCACACCTGCACGAACATCCCTGCTCTCCTCCTCTACAACCCGTGTCACTGTCACCACAGTCTCTGCTGCTGGGGGTAAATCACAAGCATTCATAGACCTCTCCATTGCTGTTAAAAACATCCACATGCCGAGAGTGAAGAACACTATTCCGTCTCCTTTCTTTGTTGTGAGTTTGTTTGTGGCGCGTTTACGATGATGTCACGGCAGTAGGCGGGCGCAATTATAACGACGCGTGAATAATCCCGCCCACTCTAGAGCGGTACTAAACTGCGGTGGAAATGCAACCGACCCGAACTGAGCCGTACCGTACCGAGCCGTGCCGAACCGTACCGTACCATGCAGTGGAAAAGCGCCAAAAGTGTGATATGAAGGGAAAGGAATATGTGTTTCAATTGTGACAGTAAAAAAAATAGAGAAACCAGGCCATGCCAGATCAATTATGCTACCAAGGGCTCCCATGTCCTTTTGGCACATTGTAAAAGTAGTTTGTAGGCCCGTTTACCAGATAAAATATTGTGTGATGAATGTTTTTTGGGGGATTAGGGTCTATGCACTGTTCATGCAGAATATCTGCTTTATAAGTGCTATTAAACAGCCACTATTTTAAATATAGGCATGCTAATAAGCAACTAGTTAATAGTGAGAATTGGTCCCTATACACGTTTTTACCTGGTGAGGAAATAATGCTATTAGAATAATCTTAAATGAGCCAAATCTGTGCAGTTACATAAGATGTACCACAGTATCAGCCTCTGCACAAATGTATTCACTGCAATATTTTTAAACACAGTGGTAAAGTGTTATGCTCATGTGATCGGTCAGGAAGACCCCCCATAGCAGATCTAGGCAGGTGGGCTAATATGAGGACACCAATTAGAGTGCATGTAGTTTCATGGCTGCCCTATTCATATATTTAACTAATTGTTCATTGCGTTCCCAAGACACACCCAGTTATTCCAGGAATCGATCTTGCATGTCTCTTGCAGACTCATGTGTGTTTTCTGCCGCTGACTGCTGAATCATTCACCATGTGTGTCCAGATTCCCTCTGGCTATCTCTTTTGTGGAAACGACACAGATGTGTGACCCTGAATGACTTTACATCAGCTCTGATGCACAAATACATGGTCTAAATCAATTAACATATTTAGAATTTTAAAATAGGATTTTAGTAATTCATCCCCAGTGTTGGGGAGTAACTAGTTATATGTAACGGGATTACGTAATTTAATGTAATTAACGTTCTCAGTCACTGAGAAAAAATATTAATTAAATGACAGTTACTAATGAAATGTTAACGATTAAAAATGGGGTTACATCTGAATATGTCCACACATACAGATTTGATTGATTTCTTTCATAAATCGTATTGACTGCTCTAAAATATGAGACACCAAATGTTTCAGGAGTTTAGGACACAGAATAGCACACGTGTTGAATTACTTGATAACTGTTTAATTCCATATTTGGGTTTATGTACATGCTTTTTTAGATTAACTGTTTTTCCAAGGCATTGTTAGATGCCAGTGTTTCCTGTCATACCCATGCAAATATTTGAATTAAAAACAATATCAGAAATATTAAACTATATATTTTTATTTTAAATCTGTATTTAACCTCAGAACGATCTCAAAGTAAAAGAGGTGCTAAAGTTTGATTTTGTGGTGGCTGTGCTTTAAAATTAATAATTTTTATCTTAATTCAAGAGATGAAGTTTTTTGAAAGTCACTCAGTAATCAGTGTTGAGTACTACTGTAAAGTTAACCCTGCCTGCTTGAAATGTTTCAAAAATAATTCAGTTTAGAATTTTTTTAGTATTATTTAGAAATGTAAATTTAGAAAAGTAATTAAAAAGCAATCAAATGTATTCATTTACATAGGGCAACTTGTAATCTGTAACCCATTGCATTTCCAAAGTAACCATCCCAACACTGTTCTTCACAAACATTTTTACAATAATTTGTGCCTTTGTGTGAAAGAAATTGCTAGTAGTGCGAAAAATAAGTTATGATCATATTTAATGAGGCTTGATCCGCTCTGGTTTTCAGCTTTCCTCAGGTGTATTTTTCTCATGTGACATCAACATATGATGACAGGCTGTTGTAAGTAAATAAAGCGGTTAGTAGACACTTAAACCGTTAGATCGGAGTCCTTAACCCCCCCGCTAAAGCAGGTTTATAACACTTCAAGTGTGTGTGTGTGTGCATATATATGTAAATAAGTAAATACCTGTACAATATTAAAAAGTAAATGCAGGGTTTCTCCAGGTTTTATGAAGGAAAATTTAAGACTTTTTAATTTTAAGACTTTTTGAAGACCAGGTAATGGGCATTTATGGAATAAATTGAATGGAACACAAGTTAATATAGTTCTAAATGTAAATGTTTTAGCCACACTTCAAGCTTCCAACAGACTGAATGATTTCCACATTCCACATTTGGAACTTCATTTTACAAAAACAGTTTATGGTTTGTGTATCTCTCCTCACAAACAGCAGAATATGGAAATGACATTGACATGTCAACTTCTGTCTCAACCAGTCACTCTATCTGACTGACTGACCAATGACTGATGAGTATTTGGAAATGGGTGAATCATTGTTATGTGTGTAGATGCAGACACGACATGCTTCAGTGTTTCCTACAGCATTTTCAGTTTAAGTTGGCATCTGAAAAGATACCAGAATTGAGTCTTGGTGCAAACC
Source organism: Gymnocypris eckloni scoliostomus (assembly GCA_027564155.1). Classification (NCBI taxonomy): domain Eukaryota; kingdom Metazoa; phylum Chordata; class Actinopteri; order Cypriniformes; family Cyprinidae; genus Gymnocypris; species Gymnocypris eckloni. Next base: position 31,163,193 of record CM050417.1, read on the forward strand.
TTGGTAACATGTTATTTTAAGGATCAACTCTTTCCATTAACTAGCATGCATATTGGCTGTTTATTAGTACTTAGAAAGCACATATATTAATGCTTAGTCAAAAGTGAATACATGTTCCCTATTCCAAAGTCTTACCAACCAAATTAACTGTCAGAGTTTTGCTCAAATTTGTCTGGGGTTTTGAAGACCGTGTGATGAAATGTGGCTCGATGCCAAACGCAGATATCTGGTTGACTCACGCATTCATGTGAAGACGTGTCGTGGTATTTCTGAAGGTGTTGTTTGTGCTTTTCTGCTGTTTGTGTGACATGAAGAGCTTGTTTGGCTGTGAAATTGCAGGCTGATTCAGACATGTTTGCCATGTGAAAGGTTGTGAGGTCAGAGACCGGAGAGGAAGAGCAGAGAAAACATAGAAAAACTGTGTGTGTGTGTGTGTGTGTCAGTGTTCATGTTCAATCTTGCTGACATGAATTCAGATTTATATTCTCAGTTGTCTTTGCATAATGTATTAAATGTTTTTGTATTAACTTTTTACTGTGAAAACTGATAGTGAGTATATCTGAGATCTCAAATCACCGATAAGGGCTTCTCAGATGATCCTGTATGAACTCTTTAAACTTTGTAAACCCTTCATAAATTCTCAAATCAGCTAATACGTCTATAAAAGTAGCAAAGGCTTCCCCAATCATAAAACAACAACCTAAAAAAAGCATTATACAATGTTTTGTTTTGTAAAATTATTTTACAAAGCAAGAATGAGATTAGCTTCTGTTTATAATTCACTGTTGTATGGTGTGTTACATACTGTACTCCATAGTTAAACTATTAATTAAGGAATAAACAAAATTATTCCTAGTTAGTCTGTTTTTGTACAGATGGTAATGTAATCCAAAAGACTAATAATAATTGAACTGAGCTGGACGATGACATCACTGAATTAAATAATGAAATCCTTTAACTGAAAAATGGGTGTTTAATCTTGTCATTTTACATTAGTGCAGCCGCCGATTTCTTTAAGACTGCAAGGAAGCTCAGCTTCCCTATAATTGTCAAAAATGAATGGTCAAATATATGTACTATTATGTTAACATTTTATTGACTAAAAATCGTTAAAACGTTCATCTCGAGCGAAAACAATTTCGTTCAGAATCAGCTACTTAGGTCGGCTGACTAGATTTCCTTCTCATTCATTCCCGTGGCGTACAGTGCATTACTCTGTTGAAGCCCAGCGTCCATTGACTTCAATGGGGCTGCTTTAAACAGTTTTTCAGTGCTTAGAAACAAGGCGGTCATTGGATAATGCTGCGATTATGTCCCACGGACGCTATGCGTCTCTGGGATGAATGGAGGAGTGGGCTGGCCGGACTCCGGCGTCTGCGTGATGATTGGAGGGTCTGTCATCTCTTTTTAATCCACTTTTATGTCCTAAAACGCTCGTTTTTGGGGTCGACAGCTTATAAAACGTATTTATTGTTTTTTAGCTTGTTTGCTATACACTTTGTCACATATCAGCTTTTAGAATTTTTTATTTTTTGTTATAAATAAATGACAAGGAGGCGGCAGCTTCTCGCAATGCAAAGAGACGGTTGGTGTGGGCGTGGGCGTGGTCTTCAGATTATGGCGTATCACTCTGTGTCTCCATTTCCAACTCAGTCCCATCGCGGATTTTGCATGTGTAGTCGAAAGACAAACTGCTGCAACGTTCATCGTATATTTCACACAATTTCACACCACATTCATTGTTTCAGTTTAACATAATTCCCACATTTCCTCCCGTTGAGTTAAATATATATATATATTAGATCGTTTGTTCATTAATTCATATAGTCTGAACTAGCCAGCTAGCAAACTGCACAGCAGGTGTAGAAAGGAGCTTCTCCTGTTTAAAGCGGCTCAAGTCCTACACCACAATGGGCCAAGGCCGTTTAAGCAGCCTAGCTCTGCTGGCCATTGAGAGGACACTGGTCAAGTCACTGGAAAAGACGCCTGGTTGGTGCGACAGGGTTACAGAGCATTTTCTTGAAAAGGAACGTGGGGCAGAATTTACATATAAATAAATGGACAATTTTTATGATTTAGGCCGAAAATGAGCTTCCCCTCTTTAAAAGATCAGCAGCCGCCACTGCATTAGTGATACACTATTTTCCTATTTTGATATTGTGCAGTTGCTTTGACACAATACTCAATTGGTCCAGAATTCAGCTGCCCGTATAATTACCAGAACCACTTCGAGCTTCGAGCATATCACTCCAGTTCTCTCTCTTCTACTGTAGGGGATCTACAAATTCTATTATGTGGAGATTTTTATTTTGACTAGTGTTATGGGCGCCGCCATTGTGTGTTCGCGCGAGAGAAGCAGACTAAAAAAAGGCTGCGACGCGCTGAAGAATGGGTAGTGTATAATGAAAGAAAGTTACGTTTAGACTCGTGAGAGACATCGGAACCGCGTGATGCTGCTTTAAAGTGTCCGATCGCGCAAACTAGACAGTTAATGAACGCAACAGAACGAGTTTTCTCCGTATTTGCACGCGAAGCTGTGAAACAGGCCTGCTAATGGTTAGCAAGTGATTCGCCATAGGAGTTGAATATCCTCGTGGTTTTTTTGTATTTACATTCAGTTTTTGTTTCATTTGTTCAAACGAACTTGAATCGCAGTGAATGCTGTTACTGATCGTGTGAAGAGGATTCGCTGAGTCGTTGGATAGGGCCGTGTATTGTTCGTTTTCTCATACGCCTCCGTCAGTTGGGATTGCGGCCTCGTGAGATCAAGCTGCCGTCGTCAGGATCTCGGGGACAATCGCTGAGAGTCATTGAGTAAAGACACTTTACCCTGCCATCCACAGGACGACATTCAACATCTCATCCGTTAACTCAGAGTGGTGATGTACACTATTTTCCTCTTTTTCTACTTGAACACTGGTAAGCAAACTGTCGTTTTCTCTCTGAGTAATCAGAAATGTTGAATAATACAACTATCGTTTATGGAACTGTGAGGAGTGAACTTTCCTGGAAAGGGGTTCATTGACGATTTCTGTGTGCATTCGTGAACTTTTCGATACCAGAGCACAAGAATGGACAGAGTCTAACTTTTTCCTTCTTTCCCCTGGATTTCTTTTTTTGAATTGGACTTTGAACTTTTTGAACAGAATTGAAGTGAACCTACTTTGAAATGTCAACGTAAATTTACACTGTGGAACTGTGTGGTTGAAAAAGACACTGATTGTAATTTTGTTGTTGAAACTGACACAAATTTGTTGTTTTTGTAATTTTTATTTTTCCACTTATGTCATTCAGTGTTGATTGAACTGTATTTGATTTTCTCTTTTTGTAACCGAAAACCACGAAAACAATTAAAATTCAGTTTTACATAAACATTTTATTAGTTAAGTCAAAAGTGTTTGTTGTCTTGAGTCACTTATACTAAGGAGTGGGGGCGTCTTACCTGTCCTGTTAGATCTGAGGAGAGTGGGTTTTTGCAGACAGTTACATTTATTCCCTGAGATTCTGCACACACACGCTTCAGGTGGCTGCCGTGTACTAAAATGAATCCTGAAGCCCACCTCATCACATCTTGAGTATGCACATATTGCAACACGACAGGCACAACATACAAGCCACACTTGTACAAAGACTAAAAGCATTGGGTGGGGGGACCAAGATCCTGTTTCTCACTCAGTCTTCCTTAGATTAAGTGCAAAGTATCCCCCACAAGGCGGTGGCATATTCCCCTCCGCCACACTACCTTCACTGGCTTCCTGTTAAATATAGAATAGAGTGCAATATTCTACTTCTCACTTTTAAAGCTCTTTATAATTCTGCCCCACCTTATCTTTCTGATTTGCTTCATATTTATATCCTGAAACGTACTCTCAGATCTTCTTCATTAGTTTCCCTTGTAGTACCTTCTGTTCGTTTAGCCACTATGGGGTCTAGGGCTTTTAGTTGTACTACTCCTAATATCTGGAATTCTCTTACACAATCTATTCGAGAAAGTGACTGTCTGACTACTTTTAAATCATGCCTTAAAACTTACCTGTTTAGATTAGGATTGCACGATATACCGGTACTACGATAGTATCGCGATACTAAAGCTTAAAAATACCTGCGGTGCCATTGCATTTTTTAAACGGTAGTATCGTTCATACAATAATACCGTAATATATGTTGTATGCACGGCTGGCACACTATTTAAAATGCTGGCATGCATGTTCAAATGAACAGAAACATTGTTTGCCAAATGCCTTTTTGCTGTGCTCTGTGTAGTATGGTGTGTGTATACGCTTTATATCGTAATGTCTGAACGATCTGCCGCTGCTAGGATTTGCGGCTGCTCTCTGTCTCTGTCTCTCTCTCTCTGTCTCTGTCTCTGTCTCTCTCTCTGTCTCTCTCTCTCTCTCTCTCTCTCTCTCTCTCTCTCTCTCTCTCTCTCTCTCTCTCTCTCTCTCTCTGTCTCTCTGTCTCTCTCTCGAAGAATGACAGACAAAAGACGCCCGCATCAGATGCGGATGTGCGCTTATCTCGCTTTCTCTCTTCCGGGTCCTGAACTCCCGCATTAACACTATCGTTGCGGAGCGAAACAATTAACAGCAATTTCCCATTGATTATCAAGTCTGTGCACTACAATATGGTGTTTCCGAGGCTTCAGTTCAGATTGCAATGAGAAGTTGCACTTGCACGCGTCGTTGTTCATGCTGCGGAAGAAAGGGTTTAATTCAGGCCGGATCACGCAACGCAATGTAGACGCCGCACCGACATTTTCGGCGTAGATGGCGTGACCGTGCTTCTCCGAAGCGCAGATGGCGTGACTGCAGTGTCTGACCTCATTAAAAAAAACAGCAGCTCAAGCATCACTTAGGCCTATTCAACATCATAACATCTTACAAGAAAGTCTTCTCACAGTTGTATTAATTTGACTACTTCTAGAACATGTAACAGTTCGTTTCTGGAAGCATCTTTACGATCATGAATGCAATTACATTCATCAACATAGTGGCTTTGCACTTGGTTCTTATCAATCATCATAATGATTATATATATATATATATATATATATTAACATTATAAATAAATATGTTTTAATATACATGCTGCTAACTTGTAAATTTCAAGATATGCGAGTAAAAATGCTCCTGACAGTTCGGCAATATGACACGAGCAAGAGCGCTGTTTTTGTTTCATTTTGTGTTCGAATCCGAATCGTTGGCTTGGGTGAATCACTGATTCACTAAACCATTCATAAAACAGTCATTTGATTCGCTCCGGCAGTATTCAGTTTGAAAGAATCGCTTTGAATGACTCAGTGATTCAATAACGAACTGCTGCCACCTGCTGGCCGTTTTACCAGTTTCTTTTCTAAAAGTAAGCATATACATTGTTTTCCAACATATTTCTACATTCAGAATTTTGTATTTAAAATACATTAATCCCATAAAATGTTGTATTCAATTATAAATAATAAATACAGTCTAAATGTACAAATGCCACATCTAAATGTCACTTCATGCTGCTTCTGTGCAGTGCTAAGATGAGGTTTGTTTACATAATTTCAGGGGAAACAATAGCCAGTCATTAATTCACATTAATTAAGTATTCAGAGAAAAATATAGTCTGTTTTAATTTATTTATTAATAGATTAATTTTGTAGAATTTAATTTTAAACTGACAACACTGCATGGATGGGATCGTGATACTACTTGGTATTGTGATTAGGGGTCGACCGATTATCGGCGCCGATATTAAGCATTTTACAGATTATCGATATCGGCCATTTTAAAAAACAGATTTGCTGATAATTATTATTATTATTTTTTTTTTTATGCAAACAAACATACTATTTACAGGTGACATTATTTATTGGTGAATAAATAATACAGGTGAAACTATTTAATGTTTGAATGCACTATTTGGCTCTCAATCTCTGAGAGCAATCTCCATCCACCGCTCATCTGATATGTAGAGAGTCACGAGTCCGACCAATCAACGCAGAAAACTGAAGGCAGTCTCACCGAGAGCACTTGCTAACTGGAGCTGCCTCAGTGATCACGCATCAGTTGTCTCTCAAAGGTAAAGCAGCAGCAGACGTTGCTGAAGTTGCAAAACACCTCAATATAACCTATGATGTCCGCGATGCGGAAAATGCGTCGAATCGCGGAATGCAGTCATATAATGGACTTTACCGTATAACGCGGAATGTCATGGAATGTGTCTTGGATGAATTAATCAAAAGTAGGTCAGTACACTTAAATCGACTCGCGCTATGGACTAGTATCTATAAATATTAAGCAAAACACTTTAAATATGAATCCTGCATGTTCTGCATCTCTGTGAATGACACAGACGTGCGGTTTCATTTACTGCACACACATACTGAAGCGTGTGATGCTCGCGGTGTTTTCAGCGTCTGCCGTCTCACTAAATGAGGACATAAATACATGAACAACATCCCCAGAACTGCTCGGAGTCACTTCATGAGCATTTGACCGTTTCATTTGAGTAAAACGATCGTCATATCATATATACATAGGCTACAGAAACTTAAAAGGTCCTCATGGCAACCTGTCAAAATATAAGTTCGGTTTAGCCGAATATATTACTGTATACGTAATACAACTACAACAATTATTACAACTTTTGTTGAGAATAATCACACAACACGCTAAATCGTTTACTTTAAGTTTTACAAAATGTTTACAGAATGCTTCTGGGTGATCCCGCACTTATGTTATTATTAATATTACTGTTTATTTAATGTTGTTGTTATTAACAGTTTTCAGAATTAAAGACATGTTTAAAAGCATTTAAAGAACGTTTTTGTCAGAGCTCTTGTTATTATTAATTTTGGCATTCATTTTCATTTTACACCAGACACGATATCGGTTCAAAATATCGGTTATCGGTCTACTTGATCTGTAATAATCGGTATCGGCATCGGCCCTGAAAAACACATATTCGGTCGACCCCTAATTGTGATACTTCAGCTGGTATCGTACGACATTTTTATGGTATCGTGACAAGCCTAGTTTAGATTAGCTTTTTCTGATCAATTTTAAATGATTTATTGTTAAAGTTGGTATTTGCAGTATTGCTGTCAATATTTTTTGTTATGATTATCACTCTACTTTATGGTGTCCTTGAGTGCTCTGAAAGGTGCCTTTAAATAAAATGTATTATTATTAATTATAGTTGAATGTGCCTTGAATAAAACAAATGTTTGAGTTTAGGATGTTAGATGTTCATTCTGACTTCAACTGTAGATGCTTCATGTAATTTGTTACTGCTATGCTGCAATCAACATCTTCTCTGAAATTTGTAGTCTTTTACATGTTTTTTGTACAATTTTTTACATTTACATATTTTAAAGCTGACAAAAGGCCATATATTTACCACTGCCGCTCGCCCAACATGGAGATCTTCACCTGCTGGTGGCATCCAATCGCTAATCAGGACAACGTCACCTACACGCTCCTGTACACCATTGGGTGAGACATGAACCAAACGCACTTTACAGTGTGTCTTTAATGCATTATTAATATTTAATATTCAATCACTTTGATTTATCTTCATTTTCACTAGATTAGTGTTTATTATATAGTGTGTAAATACTGCTGGTGATTAGATAATGAAATGATCCTTGTGAGAGTGCTGTGAATAGTGAACAGATGTCATGTTGCCCCGCAGTGAGCGTTCCTCAGGAGTGTCCCGATTACATGAGTGGCGGCATCAACAGCTGCTTCTTTGATGCCAAACACACTCAGATATGGGAGATATACTGCATGAACGTGACCGCACACATGCGCACGGGGCCCATCACCTCTCAGAAACACTGCCTGGACGTGGTCAATATAGGTGATGCTTTATACTAAATATTACACATGCTCTAAAATGTCAGAATATTGTGAAGCTGACAACAACTCTTCTGACTGTAATTTCTCATGAGGTTCTCTAGCTTCATCCACTGAGCTCGGCTCAGACCTGTAGTTTATTCACACTCGGGTTGATTTTTCTTGATTAATCATTCACACATATAGTTTAATTTGTAGCAGATATTGAGCTACAAATTATTATATGATACATTGATTTAGGTATGCACAATATTATCGGAACGATACTGGAATCGGACGATAATGGGTTAAAATGTTAATATCGGCATCGGTCTGATATGTACAATTATGCCGATATGTCTTGCTGATAACTGTGGGCCTTGTCTGAAATAGTTTAATATAAGTTTGTTCTATATATTTATTTGTGCTATTTACACAATGTTTAGGTGTCCAGGTAAAGAAACCGAATAATCAAATATAAAATAGCATTGCATCTTCACTGTATAAATTAAATATAGATTAATTCTTGTTGAAATACAAAGTAGTTCAGTAAAGAGCTGTGAGTGATTTTCTCTGATTTAATTTCTTGGATTAAAATTAAGGACACCGACAGCAGCTAGTAAATTAGGCACGATTACTTTAAGAGACATCCAATATAATACACATCCAATTTTTTTCTCTTTATGTTCACTTAATTTTACGTTTCCTCTCTATGTGCATGTACACTCACGGTGTGCGAGTACTCATTTGAGTTTTCCGTGTCCTGTGTTTGAATGCTTATAAACTCTTTTGAATGTTTAAAGGGGCAAGGCATAAAAACGTGTGCAAATTATAAGCTTTCGTGGCCACGCGCAGCAGTGGCGCATTACGAGGATGGACTCAGCCAGACAGTTGAAATTAAAGAGTTGTGCAATAGCATTGGTCATCAACAGAAACGCAGCGTGATTAAAAAAGTCAGTGCTTCGATCGCAACACAAACGGGGTGAATTTAGGAATGAACATGTGAAAGTTCTGTCACAAATATGTTGTTACGTATATACTCCTCAAGCTTTTTTAAATGGGTATACAGAAATCCTTGACCTTTGCTAGTGGGTATACGCCATATATCTGCGTATCACGTAGACTACACCACTGCAAACATATCTGTGGAGCTTCTAGTGGGTAGGAGCTATTGACACGTCAGAGCGATAAAGAAACATGGAAAAATGAGTAATAAGCTGATTTCTGTGTGTGTGTTCCCCAAGACAAAGATCACTATAATGCTAATAATAAAGATTTTTTTTTATTGTTCTAAGGGCACACTAGGCACAGCTGCCTTGTACTAAAGCCCAGGCATGATTGTTCTTTCGCTAACAGACATATAACAGAATTATTACAGAGCCAACTGAGGATAATGGTGGTATTTGAAGCTTTACACGCAAACTACAATACATGTTCATCAATAAGATGAGAACCAGACCCATTTTAAATCTAAATGTTCTAGAATTAAATGAATTGAAAAGTGTGATATCCAAGTAGGGATCAGGGGCTGATTTAGTGAATAGGGGGCCCCAGGCAAATATAGGAATGGGGCCCTATACATTTGCACACATTTACCTAGATCAACCTTGAAGTTCCTTTTTTTTGTCGTGATGCTTGTTGCTGCACCACGGTGCCCCATAGTTGAGTCCAATGTTTCTACATTCTTTGTGCATGTTATAATGGGATTCTTTCATTTACATGTATGCATTTAGTAGACACTTTTATTCTTTCATGTTGTAGACCACGAAATAGCAATTGATTTACTGTTGAGATAGAAGTTTTAACAAAAAAACTAAAATAAAAAATGATGAACTGAATATTTATTGGGTGGAATTTTTGCATTGGTCTAAACAAAAGCTGCAGACTGGGTTATTGAAAATGCACATTCATTCTCTGCCAGCAGGTGGTGCTTTTGGAACTTTAGAAATATAGCGGTTTCCCCGGTAACGGCTGTAAACAAAGCAGCGCTCGGCTCATAAATTATACTTTATCAGGTAAAATTAAAATGCCATCGAAACCTTTCTGAAGACAATTGGTACCCTTCAGAGGTTCATTCATATAAAAAATGTGAATTAGTGAGAATGTTAAAAGTTAAAATATAGCCTATATTGACAAGGAAAGTCCACTGATGAGGTACCAGCGTAAGCCTACATTTAGTTTTAGTAATTTTAACTTAGGGCTGTCTATTGATTAAAATAATTAATTGCATGATTGTCATGAGTTAACTTGTGAATAATCGCAACTTAATCGCACATTTTTATCTGTTCTAAATGTACCTTAATTTAATACTTTTCAAGTTTGTAATATTCTAACTGCATGGATGGACAAATAATAATAATATATATATTTTTTCATATACACAATTATACAGAGTATAACCAGCAGTGAAATGTGTTCTCTGCATTTAACCCATCCAAGTGCTCACACACTTGGAGCAGTGGGCAGCCGATGCTGCAGCGCCCGGGGAGCAGTCGGGGTTCGGTGCCTTGCTCAAGGGTCTCACCTCAGTCATGGACAATTCCTGCCGGAGCCGATGTTCGAACCCACAACCTTGGGTTACAAGTCCAACGCTCTATCCATTAGGCCACGGCTGCCCCTGTATGGATATGGATGCTTTATGCAATATATGTTTATTATTAGTGAAACCATAGTCAACATAGTGCATGAAAAGTAGACATGTTCTAAGGTCATAGATGTTTTTCAAATAACTTTTTCATTTCTATTAGACACATGAAAAAAAGAACATAGAAATACCAGGTTCCTATTACTTTTCTTTCTTCTTACTTACACAAACCTGTTTACATCATTTGCTGGACAGGGCAGCTCACTTCTTTTTAACATGAAGAATGCACATGTATTATGTATTATGACATTTGTTTGCCTCTCTATGCCACATAGTGTAGTAGCCTATTTTTGATGCAGCTAAATTCTAAATAAGTGTTTTCATTTATATATTGTATTTCTTCTGTTGTCAGACAATGGGATGAATATGAAATAATGACTGAAACGTGACTCATTAAGTCCAAGTAACTAGCTCTCCCTTCCAAGGTATTAATCGGCACAAAAATCCATATTTATAATCGTGCCGTCGTCCGATGAAATCAAATAGGCTACACATAAGATAAAGACAATAGCTGAGCTATGATTTCAGCTATACTTGAATGTAAAATTAGAGAAGCAATATATCTGTTTTAACTAAAAGTGCAGCTCCTTTCAGCCGCTAATGTAAAGAAGTGTGCTCGCTGAGCAGAGCAGATGCAGAGAGAGAGAGAGGGAGGGAGAGGTGTGTGTGTGCGCGCACTGGGAAAGAGAGACCTCTCGCGCTCGTGCGGCAGTCAGCTTCAGATGCATAATATTTTAATTTGCTACAAGCAGTATACACAAGAAGCACGTTCAAATCGGACACATGGTTGTCCTGGTAATAAACGTTCGCCTGTCTGTGCTTAATGCACATCTGGTATATGAAAAGCATTTTAGGGGGCCCTTGGCTTTGGGGGGCCCAAGGCAATCGCCTACCTTTGCCTAATGGGTAAATCCACCCTGGGTAGGGATGCAACGATTATACATTTTGTTGGTACGATTATAGTCTGAGAAATAATCATGGTTTCGCGATTATTATGCATTTATTCATTTCACAACATAAAAATCACATTAAACAATCTTTAGATATTAAATTATTTATTGCTGCCTTTTGAAACATAAATAACACTGTGACCAATAATGCAGCACAAAATAATAATACTAAAGAAAGAAAAGTCCATCTCTCCTATTGGAATTAAAAAGGTGACCTCTGCTCTGTAAACATCCATGTCAGTATTTACCTTGTGAAAATAACAAATGGAAATAGATCACAAAAGTATTTGTTTTCATTTTGTATATTCTTTCCACTTTTCTTTTGGACCTGAACTTGGAAAGATGGTGAATTTTTTTTTTTAACTTATGAATAATACTATTGTCACGGTACACGGGGATCCAGGAGCGAGGAGGCGAGGATTCTGACAAAGCGAGGTATTTAATGAGAGACAAGCGGAGGAGACAGGAACACAGGTAAGGACATCTACGGCTTGGACACATGACATTAACAATAATCCACAGGTAACATTGGGTAGAACAGACTTATATAGGGAGACATAACTGGAGACACCTGGGACATAATCAAGACAAGGCTGACACTGACTGAACTAATAATGACTGGGAAACAGGAAGGACCATATAAGGGTGAGGGACAAAGGCAGAGGAAGACAAAGTCTCGACATTACCCCCCCTTCCAATAGGCGCGTCCGCGCCGTCACGACATCGAAAGGGAGGGTGGGCACTCTGGAGGCCTCAGGACCTGGAGACCGGACAGGTGACCTCCAGGGCGGTGCCGTTCCGGGACCCACGGCGGATCCGGGGACTCAGGCGGCCACGGCGGATCAGGCGGCCATGGCGGATCCGGGGATTCCGGCGGCTATGGCGGATCCGGGGATTCCGGCGGCCATGGCGGATCCGGGATTCTGGCGGCCATGGCGGATCAGGCGGCCACGGAGGGTACGGGAACTGAGGAGGCCATGGCGGGCGGGGTGCTCGGGCGGCCATGGAGGAGCGGGGTGCTCGGGTGGCCATGGAGGTAGCCCCAAAATTTTCTTGGGGAAGCTCCCCATCCCAGGCGCTCAGGAGCCGTGGAAGGCGAGCTGGACAGGGCCAGCGGAGGGAAAAGTGAGCTGGGCCAGGACCAGCGGAGGCCCAGGTGAGCTGGACGGGACCAGCGTGGGCCAAGGTGAGCTGGGCCAGGACCAGCGGAGGCAATGGTGAGCTGGGCGGGACCAGCGGAGGCCCAGGTGAGCTGGGCGGGACCAGCGTGGGCCAAGGTGAGCTGGGCCAGGACCAGCGGAGGCAATGGTGAGCTGGGCCAGGGACCAGCGGAGGCCCTGGAGAGCTGGACGCGGAACCAGCGTGGGCCAAGGTGAGCTGGGCAGGACCAGCGGAGGCAATGGTGAGCTGGGCGGGACCAGCGGAGGCCCAGGTGAGCTGGGCCGGAACCAGCGTGGGCCAAGGTGAGCTGGGCAGGACCAGCGGAGGCAATGGTGAGCTGGGCGGGACCAGCGGAGGCCCAGGTGAGCTGGGCGGGACCAGCGTGGGCCAGCGTGGGCGCTCGGGTGCCGCTGACTCGGGCGCTCGGAAGAGCTGGGCCGGAACCAGCGGGGAAATTGAAGCGCACTACGAGGAGCCGGCACTGGAGGCGCTGTCGAGGTGCAGGCACTGGAGGGCACTGGCGTGGTGCAGGCACTGGAGGGCACTGGCGTGGTGCAGGCACTGGAGGCACTGGCGTGGTGCAGGCACTGGAGGGCACTGGCGGTGCAGGCACTGGAGGGCACTGGCGAGGTGCAGGCACTGGAGGGCACTGGCGAGGTGCAGGCACTGGGCGCAGCCTCGAGCAGGCACTGGAGGGCACTGGCGAGGTGCAGGCACTGGAGGGCTGGCGAGGTGCAGGCACTGGAGGGCACTGGCGTGGTGCAGGCACTGGAGGGCACTGGCGTGGTGCAGGCACTGGAGGGCACTGGCGAGGTGCAGGCACTGGAGGGCACTGGCGAGGTGCAGGCACTGGGCGCAGCCCGGAGCAGGCACTGGGCGCAGTCTCGGAGCAGGCACCGGAGGGCGCTGTCGGGGAGCAGCCACTGGATCTCGGCGGCGCTCGGGAAGCGCGGGCTCTCGGCGGCGCTCGGGAAGCGCGGGCTCTCGGCGGCGCTCGGGAAGCGCGGGCGCTCGGCGGCGCTCGGGAAGCCGCAGGCTCGCTGGCGGCGCTCGAAGCGCGGGCTCGCGGCGGCGCCGAAGCGCAGGCTCGCGGCGGCGCCGGGAACCAGCAGAGGCGAAGGCGAGCTGGGCGGGACCAGCGAAGAAGAGCTTGGCAGAACCAGCGAAGGCGAAGAAGAGCTCGGCGGGGCCAGCGGAGACACTCGTGGGCTGGTGTCGACTCGGGACGTAACTTCCCAGACACGGTAGATCCCTCTCTCCAACACAATCCTGTGGTGTCTGGGAGATCCATAGGGCGCTGGTAATTTGCCCGAGCCGAAACAGATGGAGGATTGCCGCGTCGTGGACCTCCGTCACCGGCGAGCTTGCAGAATCCTCCGGCGAACTCCACAGAGAGATTCCGCCCGGCTAAAGGCGAGGACGCAGGCGGCGAACTCCATCGTTGTTTGCGGTGGATTATTCTGTCACGGTACCGCGGGATCCAGGAGCGAGGAGGCGAGGATTCTGACAAACAAGGTATTTAATGAGAGACAAGCGGAGGAGAGACAGGAACACAGGTAAGGACATCTACGGCTTGGACACATGACATTAACAATAATCCACAGGTAACATTGGGTAGAACAGACTTATATAGGGAGACATAACTGGAGACACCTGGGACATAATCAAGACAAGGCTGACACTGACTGAACTAATAATGACTGGGAAACAGGAAGGACCATATAAGGGTGAGGGGACAAAGGCAGAGGAAGACAAAGTCTGACAACTATAAACAGGGATGATAAATCACAATGTTAATTAGGTATTATTAATATAAGACTAATATTAACTTTATTTATCCCACAGAGAACACTGTTACTAATAAGGGGAATAAACTAAACTATTATCATCCATACTTGTTCATTTTTATAATCTTTATTCATCTGATTTTACATATGGCCTGAGAAAATCATGTGTATTATTTTGGTTTGTGAGATCGAGCTGCCCACAGAAACATTCAGGGGGACAGAAACTTGTCAATGCTGCCCAGCAACTTTGATTAATAAAATAACTTAGATACTGGATCGCTACATTATATTAATCAGCAAAGAGGGGGTAAAATGACTGTTTAAATAACTAAACTCAAATCTTCATTGTTTGTAGTGATGCGCAGATGCAGGTTACATAGGCTAACTCACACACGCAACTGTCACCTCTCTTTCTCACTGTCTCTCTCTCTCACCGCACTATTTCATCTCTGTCTGAAGCGGGCAGAATGCTAGAGCTAACTAACTTCACTTCAGGTGGTCTTTCACAACGAGAACAGGTTGGCTAGCCAAGCATTATCCCTTATGTATACTCCTTAGCAGCAATTTTACGTTAATATTTAAATGACGCCCTGGTCGTTCTTGGCGCACACAAAATGGTCCCACACTATCGACTTATCTCGATAATCTTTAACATTTAACCTGTAAAATTACTGTTGGATGAAAGATACTTTATAGCATATAACAACCACTATGAGAGTTTATCAAACTACTGCTCTCTTTTCATACTGTTCAAATACTGAACCTATGTACGGCCTCCACACAGTTGTAAACGTTCAGGCCTTCACAGCTTAATTTTTCTTTGTAAACTCTCCTGTTCTAGGTTTCTCCTGAGGTTTGCTGGAGCTGTTCATCAGTGCTAATGTTTAATCATGTTTGTTAATGAGTCTCATGTGCTTTTGTCCCCAGTGGAAACTGACCCACCCCGTAACCTGACGTACATCATGCTTAACGAGAGCATCGGTGAAGTCGGCTACAGTATTTTGGTGTCCTGGTTGCATCCGATTGAGCCTCAAGTACATGAGAGTTTTATCATGCTCTACGAGCTGCGCTACAGAAACCTCACTCAGGCAGACAACTGGAGGGTACAGAGAGTCTGTTTATCATGTCTCTATTTTTATGATAACTGTATAACAGACAGGAATGGAGACAAACATTTTGTGGTCTATTTGTCTGAAGGTAATGGAGCGTTTGCACGAGCCTTATGTGGAGTTTTTTAATCTGCCGGTGGGAGCATATGAGTTCAGTGTTCGCTGCCGCTCCACCAGCAACATACTCTGGAGTGCATGGAGCGAGTCCATCATCGTCACCATCAACGGCAGACCTCTGTCCGGTACTCTCTCCCACACACACTTACATATGCATCAACCCGTCTGTCACGACTCTTAAGTGTCTGTCTGTCTCTCAGATCGGATGTTGGCCTTGATCCTTGTGGCAAGCATTGGCATCATGGTCATCCTCATCATCAGTTTGGGGAACATCCCACAAGGCAAGAGGTCAGTGACGTCATGAAGCTCCTAGCGCTGGTCTCAGTATCGATGGACTGTCGACATGAATTACACAGATGTAATTCATGTCGATCTGTAGATCTGTGTCATTAGCTCTCATGAGAACAGTCAAGTTCAGACACCTAGAGTCGTGAATGTGGTACTACGCTTAGATTTAAGTAACAAAAGGTGCATAAACAAGCATGTATCAAAATATTTAAAAAACCCTAGTAGTTACAAAACCCAATATGTAAGGATAGTACATAAACATGAAAACTTGAAAAATGAACTTTTCATAAAAAATTAAACTTGTCTTTACTAAAGACAAGTCACCGATGGAGTTTTGGTTCCTTTCCTCTGTCGCCTCCTGCTTGCTTAGTTGGGGACACTTCAGCGATATAATCGACTTGATTGCACAGATACTCTTTAAACTCAACTGAGATGGATGATGCCATCACAAAATTAAATAATGAAAATTGAACTTAAAATTGAGTGTTAAATCTTGTCATTTTACATTAGTGATACACTATTTTCCTATTTTGATATTGTGCAGTTGCTTTGTTACAATTTTTATTGTTAAAAATGCTATATAAATAAAGGCGACTTGACTAAATAAGAAAAAGTTATTTATATTTAAATATGATCTATTTTTCCAACTTGTGGAAACTAATTTAACTGACCAAATGTCTTCACAAGAATATAATAAAAAACCTGAGACCTTCTCCTACACTGTGGGAAAATGTATTAATAAATATGCTAAATCATTTTTATTTGAAAAAGTTAACATGCAAAAAGTTTTCTATGAGAGGTAGATAATAAAAATACAGAAAATACTCTATTGTGCTATAAATAAAATTTTGAAATGGCAAAAAAAAAACAGTCAGGGTCAGTGTGCTGTTTATAAAAACATTTACAAGTATATGGAAGGTCCTTGTTTAGCTAATGTGTCTGGGTGTTATTGTATCATTGTCTTTTGGATGTTTTTCACTGCTTGTGTTCTTCCAGCAGGATTAAATCGTTCCTTCTGCCAGTTATTCCCAAACCGCGCATCCCAGGGCTTGAACCCGCTCTGCTGAAGGTCTGAGAGTCCCGTCACACCTCACACACCAGCTCTGAGTTAGTGTTTAGATCAGCCAAACAGTTCAGATCAGAAAATAGCATAGCAACTGCATAGCAATGTCACGACAACTAGCACAACAATGTTGAATGATTTATTCGGAACCGCGTGAGGAACTTAATTTGAAGCTTCAGCTTCTGTTCTCTCTTGTCCCAACAGAAGGTGAAGATTGACGAGATCAATCGGCATTTCTCCAGTTTTCATAGTTACAAATCGCCGCAGCACTGCACAGAGACGTGGAACCAGGTGAGCGTGGACACGAGTCCGGCTGCGACAGCCAGCAGCATCCAGTCTGACGGTATACAGGAGGATGTTCCGATCACACCAATCACTCCAATTGCACCGATCACGCCAATCACGCAGTATGTCACCTGCCCCAATGGACAGCACTCTATTCAAACCAGCTGTATTCCTGCGCCTTACTGCTGCGGCCCCGCCCCTACTGTGAAGAAGACACGCCCCATCCAGACCCTGGCCCCGCCTCCTACTGTGATGAAGACATGGCCCTTCCAGACCCTGGCCCCGTCCACCCGGAGCTCACGTTTATCTCAAGCATGGACTACAGCATGATTCTAAACCCCGCCCCCGCAGCACCGCCCACTCAGGACTTCTATACGTGTGTGAACAGCATGATGCCCGCCAGCGCGCTGCCCTACCTGCAGTTCAAAGAGGAAGCGGACGACGAGGCGGACAAGAGTAGCCAGCTGGCAGCGCTGCTGGAGAAGCAGATGGAGGTGCTGTTGAGCATGATTCAGTCAGACCCATGTGAAGCTGGCACGCCTTCACTACCTCATTAATCGGACAGGAGCTGCAGAAGCATCTAATAACACACATGCGATGTACGATCACACACACACACACAGTCCATGAGTCTTCGCACAGTCTGTGCTGGTTTGTCTTAATGGGAAACGTGACTGGTGTTTAAGTTCAAACTGAGCCTGATTCACAACACAAGTGTCAGTAGAGACAGAAGAGTGTCTAATATCGATCAGATGCTGAGCAATATGAGGAATACTGAAAATGTGCATGATTCAGACCGTCACAGTCATTTCAGACCAAACCGCACAGACTGCATCATAACTCATGGACTACGCTGTAACAAACACACACACGTGAACCACTGAACTCGAGCTTTAATATAAGTGATCGCAAACAATGGACAGATGAGAGAACTGAATATAATTCTTCTGTCTGATCACTTCACTGTGATCCTCACCCAGTGTCCAGTGGGTAATAACCTTCTGTCAGACGTCTAGATGTATTTCTTAGGGATTTTGTGAACAAGAAGCATTTCCAAGCCATGAATACTGTCGAGTCCGATGGCCCAATAAATATGCCATTTCCTTATCAATTTCAAATAGGCAACCCTGAAAATGAATCAGAGAAATTAGAGATTCACTTTGACATTCTTCTTGTAGAAAGCCTCCAAAGAATGTCGTGCTGGCAAGTCAAGAAGCAAAAGAAAGCGGAATGACGCAGATGGGGAAAGAAAGAAGAGGGAACATCAAAAGATCATTTATGAATGAGTGCAATTGAGCAGACACAACTTTTTCAAAAAATTGACAAACGGAAGATTTGAGATGGGCCTGTAATTTGCCAGTTCACACGGATCTAGTTTTGGTTTCTTAATAAGAGGCTTAATAACCTCCAGCTTAAATGGTTTTGGGACGTGACCTAAAGATAACGAGGAGTTAATAATATTGAGAAGCGGTTCTTCTGCTACAGGTAACAACTCTTTCAATAATTTAGTGGGTACAGGATCTAATAAACATGTTGTTGGTTTGAATGCAGTAATACGTTTATTTAGGTAGGTAGGTAGTAGGTAGCTATTTTATTGTCATTCAACTGTACATACAGAGTGCACATATGAACGAAATTTCGTTCCACTGGCTCATAAGTACTACACCAACTAAACATATACATGTACCACAAATCAATATAAAATTATAAATATAATAAAAGCTACAACAGCATACATTTCAAAGCATATAAATATTAGATCAAACTAGATTTGATTGCATACAGATATTAAAAGATGCACACAGTAATTTGCGAAATCTAAAACAAAATAACTGAACTTATTAAACAGCAGCATATAAGTACAATTATTACACATCGCAAAAAGTGCTGTATTTCAATGTCTCCATCACATAAAAAAAAAAAAAAACCTACTAAAGGATTCAGTGAGCTAAAATGGTTAAGAGGTCATTTTAAATTCAAAAGTCTGATAGCTTGTAGAAAAAAGCTATTACAGAACCTTACTGCTCTGCACCGAATGCTGCAAAACCTTTTTCCAGAAGGCAGCGGTGTAAACAGTCCATAATGTGAATGGGTGGGGTCTTTTACAATGTTTTGAGCACGAGACAAACAGCGATTATGTGCAAGGTCCTGGATGGAAGGCAGAGAAGTGCTAATAATCTTTTCCGCTGTCCTCACCACTCTTTGTACAGACCTCCAATCAGAGGCTCTACAGTCCCCAGACCATACAGAGATGCAGCTGGTCAATATGCTCTCTATAATACCTTCGTAGACAGTACTGAGGATAGGAGAGGGAAAGTGTGCTCTTCTCATCCGGCCTTGCAGGCAAAAAAAAAAGACGTTGCTGTGCTCTCTTCACTAAAGAGGTGATGTTGGCGGTCCATGTCAAACTATCTGTAATCTGCACCCCCAAAAACTTGACACTACTGACTACTTCCACCACAGTGTTATTGATGATAAGTGGTGTGTGCCTGTGCTGCTTTTTCCTGAAATCAACAATGATCTTTGTTTTTTCGACATTCAGGAGCAATTTGTATTGCACCAGTCCACAAGCTGTCTCATCCTGTCCTATAGCTGTAAAGCAATGCAGTTTTTCTTTGGGTGCGATGAATGAAGCTGAAGTACTAGACGCTGTAGAATCTACATTTGTTATTGTATTGCTGATGTTTTCTATTTTTTTCAGTTAACCCTTTACGATTCCTGTAAAATTTGACTAAAACCCTAAAAAGGCACACCCAAAGTAAATTGCGTGCTGTTCTTGGACCATTTGGATGATATGCATGGAGTTTGTCTCCTTTGAAAGGTGACACTCTGAGGTTTGTTTCTCAACAGTCAGAATCACTGTAAGTCTTACTGATATTGAGTAATAGCACTTTGAACACACTGAAAAAGAAAATTTACGCCTACATTTTTGTTTGTAAATAGAAGTCTGCAGATGACTATAGCTGGTATGAGCTGGAAAATACATTGGGATCACAGAATGAAGCCTTACCAAGCCAAATCTACCATTTGATAAACAATATATTAGAAAATGTGTGTTTTACACAAGTTTATCTAAGTTTATGTCTAGGTGCTTCCCAAAAAAAGACACTTGGAGACTCCAAGTGACCCTTTGTAACCAACGACACATACAATGCTGTAATTCTTGAATGCTTTAATGTACAGTCATAATTTTGGGCTCTAATGAAAGGTTACACTTAGAGATATTCAATTTCTCATCCAGATTCACTGTCAATAATTGCTGACACATAGTAACTGAAGCATAAACACATTATAGTGACATTTATACATGGAATCCAAAATGTGTACACTTTTAAAATTACATATATTTATAATTTTATAATCTAATTATTTTTTTCCCTATATTTCTATTTATGTACATAGTATATTATTTAATTTCTATTATTATTTAAATCACTTAAATAATTATTTAAATTATTATTATTATTCTATTATTATTTAAATCACTACCAAACATCACATCTGGTAATTTCATGACCTTAAGTTTTTAATTTAACAAGGAAAATGTACATAGAACATGGATATGGGTAAGTAAAGGGTTTGCAGTAATTTTATCTTTTTACTTGGCAAACAGTAAGCAGTATGAAGCAGTCTAGTCAATTGGTGGAGGGGACCTATCTATAATCTGTATATTTAAGTATTACATACATATGTAACACTCCCTGACACGGGTCCGCACCGTCCCAACTCGTTCTTGTTCCAAGCGGGTCTCAAACCCAGGATTTCGGCGCGGGAGGTGGGCGCTCAAACAAGGAACGCCAAAGGCTACAGCCTCTAGCGTCAGGTTTACACACAGCCCTTACTGGCATACACATCTGTTACACACATACATGAAATGTCTTATTGTAAGTTGGTCAAGCGCGACTGGCTGCTATTATTCTACGGCGTTTTTGTGTAGTTGTCAGTCCAAAATGGCGGCGGCACAGTCATGTCATGGGCGCAACTGTTGCTATGGAGCGTTCTATTGAGTTTCGCCTCTTGGGCTTCTATACTCTTTGGTTCAGCGGCCATTTTGATGTACGGGGTTTAGCTTTGTTTACATATGGAGACAAGTTTTTTTTTTTTTTAGTTTCTTTACACAATAACACAATGTAAACATAGGACAATGTTGCACATCTCAAAAGGATTCAAAACAGAACAAAAGCAAAATGAATGCAAACATAAATTAAACAACAATATAAAAAATAGGATCAAATAAAATAAAACAAACGTTATACATACAATAGAGCAGTTACATAAATTTGAAAAGCTTTAGAATTTGTATTGTTTTTATTAGCTTCTTATTTGGTGATCTCATATTAGAAAGGGTTTCAAAGTATATTTTAAGATCAGTGTTATAAAATGTAATATATGATGGTTTCTTTTGAATTACTTTTGACTTATGAATATAAAACTTTGCCAAGATAATTAACAGATTGATAATGTAAATTTGTTTATCAGAAAAAGATGGGTTTTGAAAGCAAAGTAAAATATCATGAGGTTCTAAATTAAGGGCTTTGTTTACTTTTCTTGTTATGTCTACTTTAAAGTCAACCCAAAATGAAATAGAAAAAGGGCAAAAGAAAAATAAATGTTCAATATCTTCAACATTTAGTTTACAAAAGGTACATTTATCACAAACACTATGAATATATCTGCTAACAGTTGCAATTACAGGATAACATCTGTGAATAATTTTGTAAAGTAGTTATTTTACTTTATTAGAAATTACATATTTATATGGTAACATCCAAATGCTATGCCAAGATATATAATGAGGTTTAAGCCATTTTGATTTACATGGAGGATTGGATCCAACATTAAAGGAGTTTCTTATAAAAATGTTATTAAAACGTTTATCAAAAAAAGAAAGACCATTTACAAAAAGTTGGGGATTTTGTAGGTTTATATCATTGATATTTACATCAGAGAATTTGGTTAACATTATAATACCACTGGGAATAGCCTTAATTACTTTGTTAAATTCTTTTTCGTTTACAAAAAAGCCATATTTTGTAATAAAATTCAGGTAAGTGTATAATTGTCCATTCTTGTCAATAAGCTGGTTTACGATTAATATGTTATGATGAATCCAATTCTCCATATACAATGATTTGTTATTATGACGGATATAACCATTGTTCCATATAAAACACCTGCTAGGAGAAATTTCAAACATACTGAAATACTTTAGATGCGGAGCGGTGTTTTTGATATCAGTGAGTGCGGAGTGAGTATTAAATGCTCAGAGCGCGGAGGGAAATTGTTGCTGCTCCACTCCGCTCACATACTTTGCAGGACACAGCCACACAAATTAGGTTTTTTGACAGACCTACTACTGGATTTAACACAGAGTACCAGTTACAAAAGACACTGTAACATTCTGTCACAGGCAATTCTAGTTGCATTTTTCATCAATTAATTTATTAAATTATCCTTTGACTATATTCTGGCCCACCATCTAGTGGGAATTTTTTTTTGGCCTAATGCCAAACTTACTTGCCGACCCCTTCTCTATGGGGGTGGATCTTAATATCGCAACCGCATCTTAAGTTGTGTTGTTTTCTTGTGTCATTGACTTCTCTGAGGTATTTTTTTTCATTCTGGAATGAGGTCTTTGAGGCAGAGCTTAGTGGCCACACATACCTTCTGTTCCTGTTGCCAGCTGGGCCCAGCAACAGGCTCAGAAGGGGAACTGAAGGACACTATCGGTAGCAGGGATTGTAGCATTCACTGCTGACTTAAACTTTGCCTCCCAAAACTTCCAGCATCAAACAGTCTAGAGGGCACTGGCTTGGCCTGTTGCCACGTATGCTTTGCCCATAATTGGGAGCCTTTCCACAAAGATACCACACCGGATGCAAGGTAACCAGCTAATGATTCCTCCATCCTGGGCATCTTTATAAAACCGTGTTCCTGTAATCAAGGGGTGTCAAACTCAGTTCCTGGAGGGCCGCAGGCCTACAGACTTTTGTTCCAACCCTGCTCCATCACACAAACCATCTAGTTTTCAAATAAGCGTGATTGACTTGATTAGCTGGATCAGGTGTGTTTAATTAGGGTTGCATCTAAACTCTGCAGGGCTCCAGCCCTCCAGGACTTGAGTTTGACACCCCTGCTCTAATCCATTGATGTTAGCGTAGTTCGACTTACTGGAAGGGAACATACAGGCAAAGGAAGTTTGTTTATTTTCATTTTTTGTTTCAACTTTATAATGATGTATAAACTACAAATAAACTTAAACATAAACACTGGGGCTGCCCCCCAATAGTCAACTTAACATTAGTCGACTAAATTTTCATTAGTAGGGAAATCTATAAAGTTAGCCAATTTAACATGGCCTCCCATTTTAATGTTAAGTTTAACTTATATAAATGAGCAAAATGCAGTGGTGGTCAGTAACGAAGTACAACTACTTCGTTACTGTACTTAAGTACATTTTTCAAGTATCTGTACTTTACTGGAGTAGTTTTATTTTGAGTAACTTTTACTTTTACTTCACTACATTCCAAAGCATAAGATCGTACTTTTTACTTCACTAGTAAATGCCCTCTGGGGGCATTTGGCCAGGGGTGTTTTTACACCACAGACAAGGTTTGAGAAGAAAAAAAAATCATTATGAAAATATCATTAGATTTTCCTTAAAATGTTCTTCCTAATTTCAGGCCTAATTCTAATGTCATATATAACTGACGTTCTGCAAAACAAGTTCTAAAACACTTTTTTCTTCCTGGTGAAGATTAGATGGTGAAATCTGTTTTCTCTCAGGTACATGGCAGTGTAAGCTTCACAGTGAACTACTACATCACTCTCATCAACGTAGTCCATATCAACAAAATATATATCTTGACTCTATATAGTGGTTATTTTGGGAAAAACCCAGGTACTTTGGGCAGTAGGATTATAAAAATATGTGCTAATATAAAATTAAATTAAGTAGTCTATATAAAATTGCAAAATAAATCTGTCTATCAGTACTTTTTTACTTAAGTACATAAAAAATTGAGTACTTTTGTACTTTCACTCGAGTAAAATTGAAAAAGCAGTACTTTTACTTTTACATGCACTAATGTGCACTTCTCTCCAGGCACAACCACTATACTGCAGAGATGACTTGGCATCAGCTTCAAATTCAGTGCAACCAAACATTGACTCAGGTTCCGGAAGGATTCTGGGAGATGTAGTGCAGAAGGTGACCAGCTTGCTGACTGAGATTATGACAAAATCGGGGCCACTGATATGGTGGCAAAAAAATGAGTAACTCTATCCTAAGCTTGCCAAAGCTGCTAAGCGGCTGCACTTAATTCCTTCCACATTCATGCCATCGGAGTGCATCTTTTTCAAATGCCGTCTTCATTGTAATCCAGATTCAGAGCTCAGGTCTTCCCGACAATGTTTCCGAAACGTGTGTTCCTTTCTCATAATATAAGAAAACTGAGATTGGAGAAAAAAAATGATGGTCACTTATATACTAATTCTCCATATTGTTGTTGTTTTTCAGCTTGCTTATGTATGTTTTGTTTATTCATTTTAACTCAATTTGTAGTTAATATGAATTATATAGTTTAGAAACTTGTGAGAGAAACTCAGTTCATTCTCGCAATTCATTCGATGTTTCATTCGAAGGCTCATCCATTGCCCTGGTCTTGGTTGCCTTTTTTTGCTAATTCTCTTAAAACTATGTTTCAGTTTGTTATATATTTGTTTTTTATCATTTATATTTGTTCTTAAAATATTTTAAGCAAAGGGTTATTTAATTTGTTTACAACAAACCTTTTCATATGCATTGGCTGTAGGAATGTTTATTTGTTTTACAAATATTTGTGTTATCAGTTGCTCCAGTTTGCGAGAAATTTATTTATTTGTTTGGTTGTATTTTTGATTTCCTTTTATGCCAAAAGTTGTTTTATATTTAAGTAACTGTGTCGGTAATAATGATATTATTACACTTTGTATTTATTAATAAATTATTAAAATGTTCAGAATCAATATGAATGGTGGCTTTCTCTCTGAATGTGCATCCACTGTACTGTACTAACTTCATCTTTGCTGCCGTCGCGATGAAAACACTAGTTTATTAATAAACTATTTAATGCGTCCTTGCTATTTTCCCAGCATATGGTAATTACTTTTGCCTGTGCTTTGCACAGCAAGCTTTATGTGTCATGACCTTGGACAGTTTTGTGTGTGTTTTCCTTCCCCGTGTGCTCCGTGACCCAGTTTCTCCCTTGGTTAATTAATTAATTCCCTGCACCTTTGTTTCCCTGATTGCCCCATGTTTATAAGTCCTAGTCCATTCCATGTGTCTCTGTCAGGTCTACTTGTTTCTACATGTATTTGCTCAAGCGCCTATTGTGGATTATCCTGTTTTTTATTCTTTAAAGACTGTTTCACGCTTCTCCGTGACTCCTGTGTCTTTCCTGCAGTGTAGAGTGACGATAGACCTGACCAACAACAGTTACCTCTGTGTGTTCCCTCCATTTTGTATTTGCCATTTTCACTAAGTCTTTTTGTTTCCGTTGTGTTCCCTCATGGATCCCCTCCTTCGCCCGGAGTATGCTTGACATGCTTGACAGCATTCTCAAGTTTGTGGTGATCCCTGTTGCTTGTGCACACTTTCCTACCCAATTTCTTCCTTCCAGTCAACTTTGCATTTAATATGCTTTGATACAGCACTCAGTGAACAGCCCCCCCCCCCATCTTTCAGTAATGACCCTCTGTGACTTACCCTCTTTGTGGGGGGTGTCAATGATCGTCATCTGGACCATTGCCAAGTCAGCAGTGTTCCCCATTATTGTGCTTTCAAAGAATAAGCGATACCCAGAATTTATACTAAATGGATTGTCATTTATTGAAACTCAAATGTAAATATTCTAATATTTTGAGATACTGATGTTTTACTTTTATTAGCTGTAAGTTCTAATCATCAAAATTAAAACCAAAAAACGTTTGAAGTGTTTTACTTTACATGTAATGAATCGAAAATATATGAAAGTTTCACTTTTTTGAAATAAGTTACAAGAAAAAACTTTTTCACAATGTTTTTTTTAGATGCACCTGCATATTTATATATATATATATATATATATATAAATGGGGAGGGTAACTACATTTGGGCTAAGCTCCGGAGGTTTATAATGTCTGGCTCCACCCCTGAGAACAAAATCTTCACTAGTACATTACCCGTGCGATCCATGCTGCTGTTTACATCCGTGTATCTCCAATATGGCCACCCATCCAGATACCTGACCAAACTGTGATGTGGTTGCAGACACACTATTGAGCAGTGTCATTGAACAATGTTAAATCTATGTATGCGACACATATCTTAGGAAAAATGCATTGTTGGTTGGCACCACCTATCATGCAGGTGTGAATTAGCAGAAGGTGATTAACAGTTTTGCGCTCAGTGTGAAAGCACCATTTGTCTGTGATTTGCCTTCGCATCATGCTCAGTGTGAAACGGCCTTAAGCCAGGTTTGGAACCAACTCTTTTGTTGTCTGGGTTGTTTGCACACCCTTGTCTTCCTGTTTTTGTCATCAGTGTATTGTCATAGTTAGTCATTTTGTCAGATCCCCACTTGTTTCTTGTTGAGGTCTCATTATTCCTGTGTATATCTAGCCCTCAGTTGATTAAATTATTTGTCTCGTGTTTACACTGACACGTGTCTCTCCTGGGTTCTTCATCATTGTTGTTTTTTTCTGTGGATTTGTTTTGCTTGTAATAAAGTGCTGCAATAAGATTGCCTCTCCTCATTTTGCCTGACCTGCCGTGATACTCATGTTTCAGGAATTTGGACAGTAATATTGCAACAATTTTTTTTACATCAGTTTGGCGTAGAAGTCTGTTCCATGAGAGAATTTTTAAAGAACAAAAATAATGGAATGACAAGTGAATTTAGACAAATGTATTAGTTTTTATTTTATTTATTTGATCAATTTGGAAAGTCAAATATTTGAATAATTACATATTATCATATTATCTTAGCATAGTTTCTGACTATGAAATAGTTCAACCATTTCATCAATGGTTTAACTATTTCAACCATTGATGAAAACCATCAATGGTTTTCAAATTCAGTAAATTACCAACTTAGTAAATTACCTGTTTACGCTGTGAGTTTATGCAGAAATATATTATTTTGCAGGAACCAGACTTTATCTCATTCAATTTTAGACAAGGTAAAACACAAGAAGGTTCTATATACAACACATTTCATTCTAAGCAATAATTTAATTTCGCTTTTCCTGGCAATCCAGGATGACCCAAAGATAAGCGGCCTGAAATTTTGCTTGGGTGACTGCCTTGGGTGTCTTATATTTCACTTCTGATTATACCCTGTACAATTTTTTATGTGACAAATAAAGAAACCTTGAACCTTATAATTTTCAATGCTCCTTCAATCTTCTTAAAGAGACTTGGTTATTAAGTAGTACTTGGTGCTTTGATATGGTCAAAGGCTTACTTGACAATTTGAGAACTACTGAACTATGGCATTAATGGAATTCTTCAAAGAAATACTGCTTTTTTGTCCACATTTTTAAAAAATGAGACAAGGTGCAATATCTCTGTTCCTTAGCGGGGGGATGCGATAAGATCATAAAATCGAGGCATGTTGCCAAACCTGCTGAATTCAGGACTTGTATCTACTCCATCCGGACCAATTGGACTGCTAAAGCTGAATTTCTGAAGCAGAGACACGATGAACAGAAAGAGCTCCATACGAGCCAAAGACTCACCCACACAAGAACGTTTACCTGCAAAGATGCAAGACAGAATAAAATATCCTGATCATTAATTATATTGTGCTAAAAGTTATAGTACTTAAATTTAAAGCTTAGGTTAGGGGGCTGTTCTGTAACTCTAAAGGTCTGCTTAATCTAGGTTCTGTGCTGAAAATCCGTTACTTGATTTAGTGTTCCTGGTCTAAAATGACTGGCCTTAAAAATATTGCTTGTAAATCTCTCATTATGCTTTAATGTTGGCAAATCTTGGATTCAATATTTTTATCAACTTGTTTTCTTTCAATAAGCACAGGTTTTGAATTTATTTTCGGAACTGATTGACTGTAGACTACATTGTATATATATATATATATATATATATATATGGGGTGTAACAGTTCAAAAAAATTCATGGTTCGGTTCAATACGACAAAGTGATGTCACGGTTCGGTACGTTTTCGATACAGGGGGTGGGGCAATTGGTTGTCGCAATGTTGGAAATATTTCTGTTTTAAATCATAAAGACGAGCCAATGGATGTCACATAAGCATGTGTTTGCACCAGGGTTTGAACACGTGCAAACTTAGCACAATATTTATGCTGGGAACATCTTTATCTGTCAATTCACTGTAAGTTAAAGTCAAAACGGAAAGGCGGAGTAATGACGGAGCTTTCGGCATCTGATGCCGCATATTCTCTCAGAGACATAGAGAGACGAATCTACTTCAACGTATGCTGAAAACGGTTTAGCCTATAGCTGTTTTAATTTATTTCCTTTATATTTCTCTTGTGGCCCGTACATGCTGAAAAAAAAATTAAGTTCTGCAGGCTCACCGCGGCGACGGCTCTCGATGATGCCACCATTCTCTCGCTGTTCTGGCACGGGGCCAATTCCCATCGTCCCATGAACCTCCCAGACACCACGGGACTGAGATGGACGTAAGGGATCCTCTGGTGTCTGGAGAGTGTCCTGCCCCAAGCCAGAATCAGCCCGCCGTCATCCGCGGCTCTCCTCCCCCCGCCGTCTGTGGGGAAATCCAGCCGTCAGCAGCCAACACAGAGTCCACTCCAGAGCCCGCTCTGGTCCAGGAGCTCACAGTTCCACTCCAGAGCCCGCTCTGTTCCAGGAGCTCACAGAGTCCACTCCAGAGCCCGCTCCATTCCAGGAGCTCACAGAGTCCACTCCAGAGCCCGCTCCGTTCCAGGAGCTCACAGAGTCCACTCCAGAGCCCGCTCCAGTCCAGGAGCTCACAGAGTCCACTTCAGAGCCCACTCCATTCCAGGAGCTCACAGAGCGCCAAAAGAGGCCATGCTGCCCGAGCGCCCCCAAGGCGCTCATAATCAAAAACTTGGGAGGCCTCCAAACCCATGGAGGCCTCCCAAGCTCCCCGTTCCGCCGTGGCCTCCTGAGTCCCCGGATCCACCCTGGCCACCCAAGCTCCCTGCTCCGCCATGGCCTCCCGAGTCCCCGGATCCGCCATGGCCTCCCGAGTCCCTGGATCCACCCGGGTACCCGCCATGGCCTCCTGAGTCCCCGGATCCGCCATGGCCTCCCATGCTCCCCGCTCCGCCATGGCCTCCTGAGTCCCCAGATCCACCATGGCCACCCAAGCTCCCCGATCCGCCATGGCCTCCCGAGTCCCCTGACCCGCCATGGCTCCCAGTACGGGCCCTGGAGGCCTCCTGTCCTGTCTACGTGTCCCTTAAGGCCTCCAGAGCGCCCACCCCCCCTCCCCGTTGGATGGTGTATGGTGCGGGACGCACCGTTCGGGAGGGGGGAGTAATGTCAGACTCTGTCTCTCCGTGTCTTGTGTTTCCCCTCCTCTCGTGCCCATATTTGGCTGTTCCTGTCCTCGTTTCCTCTTTATTAGTTAATTAGTTCCCAGCCCTGTGTCCTTAGTTAACTAGTCCCCAGCCCTGTGTGTTCAATTACCTAGTTTAGTTCCCCCTTTAAGAGCCCTGTGTTTCCCTGCATCTGTGTCCAGTCTTGAAGTCCTTTTGGTGTGTGTACCTGTGCTCCAGCGACCTCTGTGTTTCCAATAAAGTGTTTGAAGAAAGTTCTACGCCTCCTCATTCCTGCTACCCCCGTACACCGTGACAGTTAGACAGATGAGTTAATAATATTGAGAAGCGGTTCTTCTGCTATAGGTAACAATTATTTCAATAATTTAGTGGGTACAGGATCTAATAAACATATTGTTGGTTTAGATGCAGTTATAAGTTTATTTAGCTCATCCTGTCCTATAGTTGTAAAGCAATGCAGTTTTTCTTTGGGTGCAATTAATGAAGCTGAAGTACTAGACGCTGTAGAATCTACATTTGTTATTGTATTTCTGAAGAAATTCATAAAGTCATTACTATTAAACTGTGAGGAAATATTTAGATCGGGTGACATCTGTTTATTTGTTAATCTAGCCACTGTGCTAAATAAAAACCTTGGATTGTTTTGGTTATTATCTATGAGTTTGCGGATATACTCGCTCCTGGTGTTACGGATTGACCCACAGAGACAAAGGGAGATGTTAATTAATGACGTTTATTAACAGTAACCAGATGAACAGCAGGAAGCAGGTGAGTAATGGGTATGATGAAACTTCTATGGGTGATGAGGAGATCAGACCGGTGGTGTTCTATAGTTCCAGGAGATAGTGGATGGAAACCACCGCGGGGAATTCTGGACTGGTGCTTGAGGACGGAAGGATGATGAGGAGGACAGAGGACGAGGACCACACGCTGGGGATGACACAGAAGGTTAGTACTTTCCACAATAGAGCAAAGACAATGGGAAGAACAGAATGAGTGAGTCCAATGGTGTCTGAACGAGACTGGCCGAGGAAGTGCTCTGGTGCTGGTGCTTATGAAGGTTGGGGTGATGAGGATGAGGATGAGATGAGGTGCAGGTGCGCTTGATTGGGGCTAAGGTGAAATCAGGTGCGGGCGAGTGATGATAATGATGATTGGCTGGGTAGGAGGACAGACAGATCCGTGACATTACCTCCCCCTCCCGGATGGTGCGTCCCGCGCCGTAACAGAAACACCGGGGAGGGAGGGTGGGCGCCCTGGAGGCTGATGCAGGGCAGGGACACTGGGGAAGCCTCCAGGGCGGGTCTGGGACTCCGGTTGCCATGGCGGATTGGGAGTCTCAGGTGGCCATGGCGGATCGGGAGCCTCAGGTGGCCATGGCGGATCGGGAGCCTCAGGTGGCCAAGGCGGATCGGGAGCCTCAGGTGGCCAAGGCGGATCGGGAGCCTCAGGTGGCCATGGTGGATCGGGAGCCTCAGGTGGCCATGGCGGATCGGGAGCCTCAGGTGGCCATGGCGGATCGGGAGCCTCAGGTGGCCATGGCGGATCGGAGCCTCAGGTGGCCATGGCGGATCGGGAGCCTCAGGTGGCCATGGCGGATCGGGAGCCTCAGGGGCCAAGGCCTATTTTTCGGGTGGCCAGGGCAGGTCAGGGAGCCTCAGGTGGACTTGGTCCTAGGCCCGGCCAAACAGACAAGGGGTATATGGCCCCCCAAAAAAAAATTCTTGGGGAGGTTCCCCTCTAGGGGCCATTCCGGAGGAGTAGGCTCTGTGGGGCGCTCGGGAAGCGCTAAACTTGACGGAGCCAGTGGAGGCGAAGGTGAGCTGGACGGGGCCAGCGGAGATGAAGGTGAGCTGGATGGGACCAGCGGCAACTAAGGTGAGCTGGGCGGGACCAGCGGAGGCAAAGGCAAGCTGGACGGGACCAACTCTCGGGGGTGCTTGAGTGGCTCTGACTCACTTGGGCGCTCGGGCGGCTCTGACTCACTTGGGCGCTCGGTAGAGCTGGACGGAACCAGCGGAGATGAGGAAGCGCTGGGCAGGACCAGCGGAGGAAATGGAGACCACTTGCGAGGAGATGGCACCGGAGAGCGCTGGCGAGGAGCAGGCACCAGAGAGCGCTGGCGAGGAGCAGGCACCGGAGAGCGCTGGCGAGGAGCAGGCACTAGAGGGCGCTGGCGAGGAGCAGGCACTGGAGTGCGCTGGCGAGGAGCAGGCACTGGAGGTCGCTGGCGAGGAGCAGGCACTGGAGGGGGCTCGGGTAGCGCGGAACTGGACGGAAGCAGCGGGGAGAAAGGTGAGCTGGACGGGACCAGCGGAGGCATCGGTGAGCTGGACGGAACCAGCGGAGGGATCGGTGAGCTGGACGGAACCAGCGGAGGCATCGGTGAGCTGGACGGAACCAGCGGAGGCAACGGTGAGCTGGACGGGACCAGCGGAGGCATCGGTGAGCTGGACGGGGCCAGCGGAGGCAACGGTGAGCTGGACGGAACCAGCGGAGGCATCGGTGAGCTGGGCGGGGCCAGCGGAGGCAACGGTGAGCTGGACGGAACCAGCGGAGGCAACGGTGAGCTGGACGGGTCTCCGGCTCGGGATTGGAGACCTCCCAGACATTGGGTCACCGTCTCTTCCCAATTCAGGTTGGAGGTGTCTGGGAGCTCCACAGGTCGATGGTATGAGATCCCGAGCCGGAACAGGGTCTTGAGGACCCCATCCTCCAGGGAGCTGGCGAGGGCGAGAGGGATAAATGCCGTGGCGAACTCCAACGTCTCGGGATTCGCACTAGCCAGCGAAATAAATCGCGCTCGCTCCTCCATCGGATTACAGATGATCCACGATCTACTGGAACGGATCTGAACTGCTCATAAAACGCATCTTCCGGTGTTGTTCCAGTCTTCTCTTACGGATTGACCCACAGAGACAAAGGGAGATGTTAATTAATGATGTTTATTAACAGTAACCAGATGAACAGCAGGAAACAGGTGAGTAATGGGTATGATGAAACTTCTATGGTGATGAGCAGATCAGACCGGTGGTGTTCTATAGTTCCAGGAGATGGTGGATGGAAACCACCGCGGGGAATCCTGGACTGGTGCTAGAGGATGGAAGGATGATGAGGAGGACAGAGGACGAGGACAACACGCTGGGGATGACACAGAAGGTTAGTACTTTCCACAATAGAGCAAAGACAATGGGAAGAACAGAATGAGTGAGTCCAATGGTGTCTGAACGAGACTGGCCGAGGAAGTGCTCTGGTGCTGATGAGATGAGGTGCAGGTGCGCTTGATTGGGGCTCAGGTGAAATCAGGTGCGGGCGAGTGATGATAATGATGATTGGCTGGGTAGGAGGACAGACAGATCCGTGACACCTGGCAGCTTTTAGAGCCTCTCTATAACTGGACATACTGTTTTTCCACGCAGTTCTAAAGACTTCCAAGTTTGTTTTTCTCCATTTGCGCTCAAGATTACAAGTTTCTTTCTTGAGAGAATGGGTATAACTGCTGTACCATGGCGCAGCACGTTTTTCTCTAACCTATTTTAATTTGATGGGGGAAACATGGGGGAAAAAAGTTTCTAATGTATTAGAGAAGATAGTGCCCATGTTGCTAGTAATTTTGTCTAGTTCATCTGTAGTTATGGGTACATAGAGCAGTTGAGATAAATCCGGCAGGTTATAGGTGAATCTGTCTTTAGTGGCTGGAACAATAGTTCTGCCTGGACGATAACGCGGAGCCTTATAGTTATTATCAGTAATATGCAGCATGCACGATACAAGGAAATGGTCAGGTAACATCATCACTTTGAGGTACGATATCTATATCAGTAAGATCAATTCCATGCGATATAATTCAATCTAGCGTATGATTAAAACGATGAGTGACATTTTGCTTGACACCAAAAGAGTTTATTAGGTCAGTAAATGCAAGTCCTAACGCATCATTTGTATTATCAAGGTGAATGTTAAAATCTCCAACAATTAATGCTTTATCAACATTAACCAATAGGTCTGAGAGGAAATCTGCAAATTCTTTTTGAAAATCTGTATATGCCCCTGGCGGTCTATACACAGTAGCCAGAGCAAGAGATAGGACAGATTCATTTTGCATATCTGACAGTGTAACATTAAGCATAATACAAGTTAAACTTGTATCCTGTTTTCTGAGTAACATTGAGAATATCACTATATATAGTTGCGACACCGCCGCCACGACCAGTCTGACGAGGCTCATGCTTATAACAGTAGCTTGGTGGAGTAGATTAATTTAGACCAAAAAAATCATTTGTTTTAAGCCAGGTTCAGACAGAGTACATCAAAACTATTATCTGTGATAATTTCATTTACAATAACTGCTTTGGGTGTGAGTGATCGGATATTTAGGAGCCCAAGCTTTAAACAAATTTATTTGTTCATTTATTTAGCATTTTTCTGGTTTAATCACGATCAGATATGTTCTAGATCCTGCATTAAATTTATATTTTGACCTCACTATTTGGGGAACAGACACAGTCTGTATAGATTGGACACTGCACGTACCTCTATCATTTAAGTGGGTAGAACAAAAGTCCTCATAGCAGTTATTGGAGAATTGGCTTACTAGTCAGATGGAGCGTAGCGTTCTGGTGATGTTATCCGACAGGAGTTCCGCTCAGACTCTGCTGGGGTGCAGGCCATCAGCACGGAAAAGCCTAGGACGCTCCCAGAAAAGATTCCAATTATTAACAAAGATCAGTTTCTGATCTTTACACCATGACAACAACCATTTGTTTAAAGCAAATAGTCTACTGAACCTTTCGTGTCCTCGTCGATACGTGGGAAGAGGTCCTGACACGATGATTGTAGTTTCGGACGATGTGCTGCGTACCGTCTCGATCAGGCTCCTGAAGTCCCTCTTCAGTGTCTCCGTCTGCTGCAGCTTGGTGTTGTTAACCCCCGCGTGAATCACAACAGCTGCAACGCTCTCAAATCATTCATGAAACTTTGAGCAGCTATTCATTTTCCCCACACCCATGTGTTTCTCTTTGACACACAAACCATTGCTGACCTTTGCACTGTTGTAACCCTCCCCTAACCCATTGTACACTCATACAATGTCACCACAGGTGCCCTTGACTGGCCCTTTTCCCTGATGAACTGATATTTACTACAATAATAACTTGTTTTATAGCATGGTCACACTGTTTTAGAGTGACAAATGGCCAGTTCTTATCATCTGATCGTGGTTGTATCTCTCTATTAGTGCTACTGGATCTTAACGTTGCGTTCGACGCTATCGATCACAAAATAATTTTGAATAGACTAAAAAACTTTTTTGGCATTAGTAGAAGTGCACTGGCATGGTTCAAATTGTACTTATCTGATCGCCATCAATTTGTAGCACTGAATGAAGAGCTATCATATCGATCACAAGTGCAGTATGGAATACCTCAAGACTCAGAAACAGGGCCATTAAAATTCACGCTTTACATGTTACCCTTGGGAAATATCATCAGGAAACACGGGGTTAGCTTTCACTGTTATGCTGATGATACTCAGCTTTACATTTCTTCGTGGCCCGGTGAAACACACCACATTGATAAATTTATGGAATGCATAGTCAATATAAAAAAGTTGATGACGAGTAATTTCTTACTACTAAATTCTGAAAAAAAAATACAGAAGCATTAATTATCGGACCTAAAACCCCCACAAGTAATAACCTAGAACACTGTCTAACACTTGATGACTGCATTGTTGATTGTTCGTCGTCAGTCAAGAACCTAGGTGTGCTATTTGATCGCAATCTCTTCTCTTTTGCACTCAACGGAGGCGGTCGCATTTTTTCTCTCCCCGTCCTCACCCTTATCTTCCCTGCTTTGCTCCCTTGTCTCGTATTGAGAGACTCTCTCTGCACTGCTCTCCAAACTGAAAGATTATGGATAACTGGTCTCTTAATGCAATTGACACCATCTTTGGGTTCCGGGGAACCTGACTGCCCCGACGGAACGTTCGCAGCGGGCTATACGATGGACGCGTGGGAGAGGTGGCGAATCGTGTGTCTTGCGGCTCTCTCCGTGGAGGACATTGAAGATATTTGCCTATTCGGAACCATGATAACAGGTATTTTGCTGATTGGATTAGGCTTTGCTCTGGGTTATCGAAAAATTCAGAAGATGGGAACAGCTGTCCAAAGCCTCACAAGGCTGCCCATCTTGATTGAAGCTGTGGGAAGAGCGGTCAGCATTGAGACTGAGACTATCAATCGCAATATGGATTCTATCAAGGAGTAGCTCACGGCTTTACAAAGGAAAATTTATTATATTGGAGACCAAAATTGACAAAATGGACAGAGAGATTAGCCTGCAAAATTGGAATGTGTTTACTCGCCCCAAAGACAAAAAAATCTTATCTTTTTCTGGCTCCCCCACACAGTGGCCTTGGCAAGGCTGTTGCTGGAATCTACCCCGGGAGAGCAACGCAGTGAGACGCTCTTGCTTCCTCCCCCCACCCTACAGACATTCAGACATTGCCCCTCCCCCGACCACTCGCCTCCGTTTGCTTTGAACCGCCAGCCTGTCAAGCGGGTCTGACCAGCGCCGGATTAGTGGCTGCGGGACCGGATGGCTGCTTGCTGGGCTGGGTTCACTTCCCCTGTGGCTATGTCGTGTGTCTATGGTGTATGTGCTTTTGTGTTGCTGAGGTGTTTTTCCTGTTCTCACACTGTACTCCCCAAGGAGCATATTCTGGGGGTTATTTTTTTTCTTCTCACTTTCCTCATGTTATGCTGTTTCTTCAATTCTACTTGCATTTCACTACTGATTATACTCTGTATGATTGTGTATGTGACGAATAATAAAGAACCTTGAACCAACCTTGAACCTTGAACCAATCTCTCTTTTGACTGAGCATTTCTAGCATTTGTAAAACTGCATTTCTTCATCTTAAAAATATATCTAAACTGAGACCTATGCAATGTCAAATGCAGACATTTTAATTAATGCGTTTATGACCTCAAGGTTAGATTATTGTAATGCTTTATTGGGTTGATGTCCTGCATGCTTAATAATCAAACTACAAATGGTTTAAAATGAACCAGCTAGAGTCCTTACTAGAACCAGGAAGTATGACCACATTAGCCCGGTTCTGTCAACACTGCATTGGTTCACTATTAAACATTGTATAGATTTAAAATTCTTGTTAATTACTTATAAAGCTCTGAATGGTTTAGCTCCTCAGTACTTGAGCGAGCTCTTATCGGATTATAGTCATCCACATCCGCTGCGTTCTCAAAATTCTGGCCATTTGATAATACCTAGAATATCAAAAATCAACTGCGGGCGGCAGTTCCTTTTTCTATTTAGCTCACAAACTCTGGAACAATCTACCCAACACTGTTCGGGAGGCAAACACACTCTATCAGTTTAAATCTATATTAAAGACCCTTCTTTTTTACCTGGCGTACACATAACACACTAATACACTTATAATATTCAAATCCGTTAAATGAAATGCAAATGAATGGCTGCATTAATTAGGTCAACCGGAACCGGGAACACTTCCCATAAAAAACGATGTACTTGTTACATCGTTAGAAGATTGACAACTATGTTAAAATTGGTCTGTTTCTTTCTTATTCCGAGGTCACCATAGCCACCTGATCCGCTCCATATCCAGCCCAAATGGTCACTGCAGTCAACAGATCCAGCCCGTATTCAGATCAGATGGTGGATCAGCACCTAGAGACGACCCCTACAGCTCTGAACGTCAGCGGAGTCTAGGACACCTATGGCGCTTTTCCACTGCATGGTACGGCACGGTACGGTACGGTACGGTTCACTTTTGCGGGGTTTTCCACTGGGTACTGTACCTGGTACCTGATACTTTTTTAGTACCACTTCGGTCGAGGTTCCATCGAGCCGGTACCATTACCAAAACGTGACGTGTAAACTCTGCTGATCACTGATTGGCCTGAGAAAATCGTCATTACTGCGTCACTGAACTTGCGACAACGAGACCCTCCTCTATAGCCCGACCCGCTAGATTTAAATCAGCACAGCCAGCGAAGGATCGGACGCAACTTCTGTTTAAACAAACGCACATTTTGCATCAACCACAAAATAGCAGTGTCGTTGTCTGTTGAGGAAGTTCAGACGTTCCTCTCGCTGATAGACGAGGAGCGGATCCAGTGAGAGCTTGATGGCACGACGAAGGAAAAAGCCTTATGTATAACGTTACTTTTGAACTTGCTATATTTTCAGAGTATGTCTTCTGTTTATATTTTTACCTCTGTATCTGTGTTTTGCTTCAATTAAAACAATCTGATCGAATAAGTGTACCTCCAGACTATATTAAATATGTATCATTGTATGAGCATGTAATGAACTTCTTGAAAAAGACAAATGATTAATGCCGCGATTATAAAAACCATCACATAAATAAATAAAAACAAGGGATACATTGTACATTTTGAAATATTCAAAAGTTTATTGATAATTCACTTTACAGAACACCACACCTGCACGAACATCCCTGCTCTCCTCCTCTACAACCCGTGGCACTGCACCACAGTCTCTGCTGCTGAGGTAAATCACAAGCATTCTCCTAGACCTCTCCATTGCTGTTAAAAACATCCACATGCCGAGAGTGAAGAACACTATTCCGTCTCCTTTCTTTGTTGTGAGTTTGTTTGTGGCGCGTTTATGATGATGTCATGGCAGTAGAGGCGGCGCAATTATAACGACGCGTGAATAATCCCGCCCACTCTATAGCGGTACTAAACTGCGGTGGAAATGTAAACCGACCCGCACTGCACTGCCGTACCGAGCCGTGCCGAACTGCACTGTACCATGCAGTGGAAAAGCGCCACTAGATGAGCCCCAGAGACAGATCCCCAGTGAGGACACCGTCACCTAGACAGTCATCGGGAAAAGACCACTGTAACCAGTTGAGCCCTTACAATCTGACTTTGCTGCAGTTGGAACAAACTGCTGGTTTGTCTGGCCAGAGGAAAACTGCCCCCACCCCCCACCCCGACTGAGCCTGGTTTCTCCTAAGGTTTCTTCTCCATTCTGTCACTGATGAAGTTTTGGTTCCTGCTGCCACCTCTGGCTTACTTAGTTGGGGATACTTGATTTACAGTGATATCGTTGACTCGATTGCACAGATACTATTTAAACTGTATTGAGCTGGACGATACCATCACTGAATTCAATAATGAAATGCCTTTAGCTGAAAATTGAGTGTGTAATCTTGTCATTTTACATTATTGATACACTGTTTTCCTATTTTGCGAATAGTGATTAGTGCAGACATTATGTGTGTGAAAAGGGAAAGCAAAACTACGTAAAAAAGTAAATAAGAGCACAATCTGAGCGGAGGTACCTGAACGGCATCCAAACGCAGCGGCACCATCTTGATGAGCACTCAGTCTCTCAAACTGGTCACTGGAAGTTCAACATGGCACCTCATGGCTAAGAACTCTCTGAAGATGTGAAAAAAATAAAAGTTGCTCTACATAAAGATGGCGTGGGCTATAAGAAGATTCCCAAGACCCTGAAATTGAGCTGAAGCTCGATTGGCCAATTCCATAAAGCGGTTTAACAAGACAGGTTCCACTCAGAACAGGCCTCGCCATGGTCGACCAAAGAAGTTGAATGCACGTGGTCAGCATCATATCCAGAGGTTGTGTTTGGGAAATAGACGTATGAGTGCTGCCAGCATGGCTGCTGAGGTTGAAGGGGTGAGGGGTCAGCCTGTCAGTGCTCAAACCATACGCCGCTCACTTCATAAAATTGGTCTGCATGGCTGTCATAACAGAAGGAAGCCCCTTCTAAAGAAGCAGACTAAGGACATGGATTACTGGAACCATGTCCTGTGGTCTGATGAGACCAAGATAAACTTATTTGGTTCAGATTTGGTGTCAAGCGTTTGTGGCGGCAACCAGGTGAGGAGTACAAAGACAAGTGTGTCTTGTCTACAGTCAAGCATGGTGGTGGGAGTGTCATGGTCTGGGGCTGCATGAGTGCTGCCAGCATTGGGGAGCTACAGTTCATTGAGGGAACCATGAATGTCAACATATACTGGATGTCACATACTAAAGCAGAGCATGATCCCCTCGCTTCGGAGACTGGGCCGCAGGGCAGTATTCCAACATGATAACGACCACTGCCTTGCTAAAGAAGCTGAGAGTAAAGGTGATGGACTGGCCAAGTATGTCTCCAGACCTAAACCCTATTGAGCATCTGTGGGACATCCTCAAACGGAAGATGGAGGAGCACAAGGTCTCTAACATCCACCAGCTCTGTGATGTCATCATGGAGGAGTGGAAGAGGATTCCAGTGGCAACCTGTGAAACTCTGGTGAACTCCATGCCCAAGAGGGTTGAGGCAGTGCTGGAAAATAATGGTGGCCACAAAAAATATTGACACTTTGGGCCTGATTTGGACAATTTCACTTAGGGGTGTACTTACTTCTGTGGCCAGCAGTTTAAATATTAATGGCTGTGTGTCGATTTATTTTGAGGGGACAGCAAATTTGCACTGTTATACAAGCTGTGCACTCACTACTTTGCATTGTAACAAAATGTAATTTCTTCTTTTGATATTTGAAGTGGAGTGGACTTACTTATTGTAGAGTATCATGTGCATTGTAATGTTTG
Source organism: Gymnocypris eckloni scoliostomus (assembly GCA_027564155.1). Lineage (NCBI taxonomy): Eukaryota > Metazoa > Chordata > Actinopteri > Cypriniformes > Cyprinidae > Gymnocypris > Gymnocypris eckloni. The sequence goes on from CM050417.1 coordinate 31,203,596, forward strand.
AAGCAGACATCAAAACAAATGTCAGTAGACTGCAAAGGTTTTAAAACAATATGTTCATTCTTAAATTTGTATGTTGACCCTGTGAAATACAAACAGACAGAAGACAATGAGCGCAGCCCTGAAAAGGGTCTATAAGTTTTCCTAAAATCATAAGTCAACTCTATTGAAGCAGGTAGCCCTTATGAAAAAAATTAGAATATTTCCAAATATATTGAAGCCTGAAGCAGATGGGCTACAGCAGCAGAAGACCACATCCGGTGCCACTCCTGTCTGCGAAGAACGGGAAACAGAGCCTAAAATTCGCACTGGCTTAACAAAATTGGACAATAGAAGATTGGAAAAACGTTGCCTGTTCTGATTAGTTTTGATTTCTGCTGCGACATTCAGTTGATAGGGTCAGAATTTGGCGTAAAGAACATGAAAGCATGGATCCATCCTGCCTTGTCTCAATGGTTCAGGCTGCTGGTGGTGGTGTAATGGTGTGGGGAATATTTTCTTGGCACACTTTGGGCCCAATTGAGCATTGTTGGGCACTTAGTACCAATTGAGCATTGTTTAAACACCGCCGCCTACATGAGTATTTTTGCTGACTATGTCCATCCCTTTATGACTACAGTGTACCCAACTTCTGATGGCTACTTCCAACGGGATAATGCACCATGTCACAAAGCTCAAATCATCTCAGACTGGTTTCTTGAACATGAGAATGAGTTCACTTTACTCAAATGGCCTCCACAGTCACCAGCTCTCAATCCAATAGAACACTTTGGGATGGGGTGGAACGGGAGATTCGCATCATGGATGTGCTGCTGACAAATATGCAGCAACTGCGTGATGCTATCATGTGAATTTGCAGTATACAGGTGCATCTCAATAAATTAGAATGTTGTGGAAAAGTTAATTTATTTTAGTAATTCAACTCAAATTATGAAACTCGTGTATTAAATAAATTCAATGCACACAGACTGAAGTAGTTTAAGTCTTTGGTTCTTTTAATTGTGATGATTGTGGCTTACATTTAACAAAAGCCCACCAATTCTCAACAACAACAACAACATTCCCACCAAATCTCAACAAAATTGAATACTTCACAAGACCAATAAAAAACACTTTTAGTGAATTGTTGGCCTTTTGGAAAGTATGTTCATTGACTGTATATGGACTTGGTAGGGGCTCCTTTTGCTTTAATTACTGCCTCAACTCGGCCTGGCATGGAGGTGATCAGTTTGTGGCACTGCTGAGGTGGTATGGAAGCCCAGGTTTCTTTGACAGTGGCCTTCAGCTCCTCTGCATTTTTTGATCTCTTGATTTTCTATGGGGTTCAGGTCTGGTGAGTTTGCTGGCCAGTCAAGCACACCAACACCATGGTCATTTAACCAACTTTTGGTGCTTTTGGCAGTGTGGGCAGGTGCCAAATCCTGCTAGAAAATGAAATCAGCATCTTTAAAATTCTGGTGAGCAGAAGGAAGCATGAAGTGCTCCAAAATGTCTTGGTAAACGGTGCAGTGACATTGGTTTTCAAAAAAACGCAATGGACCAACACCAACAGATGACATTGCACCCCAAATCGTCACAGACTGTGGACACTTAATACTGGACTTCAAGCAACTTGGGCTATGAGCTTCTCCACCCTTCTTCCAGACTCTTGGACCTTGGTTTCCAAATGAAATACAAAACTTGCTCTCATCTGAAAAGAGTACTTTGGACCACTGGGCAACAGTCCAGTTCTTCTTCTCCTTAGACCAGGTAAGATGCCTCTGACGACAACTGTAGCCAAATTCCTTGACACGTCTGTGTGTGGTGGCTCATGATGCCTTGACCCCAGCCTCAGTTCATTCCTTGTGAAGTTAACCCAAATTCTTGAACCGATTTTGCTTGACAATCCTCATAAGGCTGCGCTTCTCTCGGTTGGTTGCGCATCTTTTTCTTCCACACTTTTTCCTTCCACTCAACTTTCTGTTAACATGCTTGGATACAGCACTCTGTGAACAGCCAGCTTATTTGGCAATGAATGTTTGTGGCTTACCCTCTTTGTGAAGGGTGTCAATGATTGTCTTCTGGACAACTGTCAGATCAGCAGTCTTCCCCATGATTGTGTAGCCTAGTGAACCAAACTGAGAGATCATTTTGACAGCTCAGGAAACCTTTGCAGGTGTTTTGAGTTGATTAGCTGATTGGCATGTCACTATATTCTAATTTTTTGAGATTGTGAATTGATGGGTTTTTGTTAAATGTGAGCCGAAATCATCACAATTAAAAGAACCAAACACTAAACTACTTCAGTCTGTGTGCGTTTAATTTATTTAATACACAAGTTTCATAATTTGAGTTGAATTACTGAAATAAATTAACTTTTCCACGACATTCTAATTTATTTAGATGCACCTGTATATACAGTACATATATGGAATCATATATTTCTTATTTTTAACAATCATTTATGATACACGTTTCATATACATATATGGAATCATATATTTCTTATTTTTAACAATCATTTATGATACACGTTTCATATTTTAAAACATAGTTTACTATAGCAGAAGCACACCTGCTCACACTTATAGTTGTGGTGTGGACTTCACTCTATTCTTAGAGCTAGAGCAATAAATTCATATTTCTTTGTTGTGAATGAACTTTCAAACAACAGATGTGCATTTTTACAACTTCAGACACACCAGATCAGGAGCAGGATGTTTCATAGCTTCCTTCATTTCTTTATATCTTCGCAGAGGCAATGCAGATATGTATGATATGAAAGAAAGATATGTGCATTTGTCCCCCAGTATGCTTTTAAATGTTGTATCCAGTAAATCTGCTTTATCATCGTCTGCTTAACTCTTGGCTTAATCGTGTACTGCAGTGTAAACATGATCCTTCTGACTCAGCAGAACCAGATGAATTGACTCACACTCACTATGACATGGCATTATATATACGTTTAATAAACACTCACCTATGATCTCACTTACACAAACTCACCATCCCAGAGACAGTATGTGAGCAAAAATAATATAATACTTATTATAATATACAAATTCTGTAGATCTAATTTGTGGGCAGAAATCACAGAAAAGGGCACATGACAAGTTTTTAAAAACCATGTAGAAGTAAAATAATCTTTTCTGAATAAAATCCTTTTAAAGTTCACAAAATAAACCACATCACTGTATCCACAAATATCTGACATATACATAATACAACGTTTTAACCATTGCATTTGAATTAGATAAATAATAAATAAAAAATGGGTTAAGAGATAAATACTTTATAATAAAGTTATAAAGCAACATTATTATTATTGGAATGTAATGCATATTATATTTGAAACATACAATAGCCACATCATACAAGTTAAAAGGGGCACAGCTAGATGAATCTCACAAAACCTTAAGGAGATTACTGGGTTGTATTTCATGCAAAAATTAAATGACAAATATTAGAAATAGTATTTTGTATAAAGAGGATGTCATAAATTATCATGAACATAATATCACAATGCATAAAATCACAATGGTCCTAAAAATAGGCTTCGTTTTCCAATATAATCATTTGCATCTTCACATGTTCTAATTCTAAGTATTTTCTGGAAAGAGATTAACAAACAACTCTGTCTGCAAAATCATTTGGACAATGAATGTGTATGGCTTTTTCCCCCCAGTTGCTTTTAACAACAATGCTTGAAAAGAAAAGAACAATCCTGTAGACCAGGGCTGTCCAAACTAGGTTCTGGAGGGCCAGTGTCCTGCAGAGTTTGGATCCAACCCTAATCAAAACACACCTGAAGCAGCTAATCAAGCTCTTACTAGGCATACTAGAAGCTTCCATGCAGGTGTGTTGAGGCAAGTTGGAGCTAAACTCTGCAGGACATCGGCCCTCCAGGACCGAGTTTGGACAGCCCTGCTGTAGACACATTCACTACAGAAATGTCCATGACTTTTTAAAGAGTTTATTTGTTCCCATGTCGTTCTGGGCCTGAAAATAAATATTTTCAAACCCCGTAACATTTCCATGACTGTGGGAAGCCTGCGAATAAGGTAAACAAATTCCATTAAAAAGAAAACCCTCCACAGTCAAAAGCATCAAAATCTGTGTCTCCCTCAAAGTCGAAGCTGTTCAAATGTGGCGACTCTATGGCTTGGCTACAGGCGTGGTAAGAGCTGCCTCCGCTCATCTCTGAAAATGCTGTGGAGTGGGTCACCTCAGGAGCGTGGACAGTCACGGTGGAGGAGGCGGGTGGACAGGAGCTGAGGTAGCCCAGCGCCGAGGACGCGGCCGCTCCACCCATCAGCAGACAGACGGCTCTCACGGCCCGAGCGTCGCTGCTGTTTCCGTGCCGCAGACAGTCTGCAGAGTGAAGGGGTGCAGCCGAGGTGGGCCGCTGGTTTACGCTGCCTATAGTTCACAACAGAAACAACTGTAGACCTTGTAGGCTCAATCATTCTGTGCTGAGTCAATGTTTACAGAGATTAGAGAGCCGTGGTGGTGCTTGAGCCTGACACCTTTCTCCTACTCAACTTCAAACTAAACTAAGAGACCAAGCTCAGACGATGTTATTACAACATCTAAAACTCCTAATCGCACAAAGACAAGATTCAAGCATAAACATTTTTACAATCAACTGCATTGTGGTGCATTGTTACCATACCATGGAGACAAAAAATGCAGCAATAGAGCTCATAATCACATATTACACTGCGATGACCTAACCGAGTTTCCCTACACTCACAAACAACTCATTTATTTGTTATTTTATTTTGTGATAAACATCTTTATTGCTTTTACATATAATACATTTTTATAGTTAATAGTGGATATTCCGGTGATGTGACTAATAACATCATTATTGTGAATAACACAAAGCACAGAGTATTGCACCTTTGAGCTGGTTATTGAGTAAGAGAAACACTTAACATGTATTTAAATGCAATAGTTTAAAACGGTTAATTTGTTAGTTAATGTTAATTTCTGCATTTACCATTACATAATGAATATATATATATGATGACACCCAACAGTTTTAATTTAACACCGGGATCTTGCTGTGTAGCCTTTTTGCAATCGCCATTTTAAGAGAGACCTAAATACTGCATATAGCAGAAAGAATAAGCAGAAAAACATGATAAACAGATTAAAGAAGAGAGAGGGGGTGTTTAATATGGGATGACTGACATCACAGGAGATTGTTGTCCTTTAATCAGCAACATTTAAGGATTATTTGAGCCCTTCTAAAAAACATAAAATAAAACATGGACAGTGATACTTTGATGAATACAATTATCATTAAGAAGTGGCTTTATGACTTCATCTGTGTCTACAGCTGCCCTACTGCAGATGCTGACCACTCAAGGCTTTAAGTGAAATAACACATTAACTTATTATAACTCATTATTATTATTATTGTTGTTGACTAAACAGTTTCTGAGGTTATGTTTTGGTCTAATGACATAGACATGAATGGGAATGTTAATGGCTAATTCCTCTGCTCCAGAGGGAACATTTGAGCACCGTGAGAATATGATTGAAGTGGTTACTGTACCAAGCCTGAGCCCACCTCTGTGTCTGAAGGAGTTTTCTCTGGAGCTCTGGCCCTTGTTGCTGAGGTGCGGAGATGAGGGCTCTTTGTCACTGGACACGTCTGGAAGCTGCTCTCTGTCCGTGATGCAGGGCGTGATGCTCTGCTGTCTCTTCAGGGTGAGTGGTGAAGTCACACCCTGAGTAAAAAGAGGAGGCCATTGAAACATACTGCACACCGAGAGCTCACGGCATCCTATTACAAAGATTAAACAGGGCAAAGTGTTTGGTTTGGCCATCATGAGAGATTACAACACTCATCATTGATATAGGATCTGGCAAAGGCACTGCCATAACATATTACATAACATTCATTGAGAATAATCCTGCATAAAAGCCATATGAACTGCATTCATGGGGAGTGCATACAGTGTTGTTTATACTATACTTAATTAGCCAAGAGTGCAAATTTGTCAGAGCCAAGAATCAACAGCGACAATAATAATAATAATAATTAAAATTGGTTTGAATAATCATGTAAATTCTAACCAATCTGTGACAAGAATTAGCAGAAATGAAATACTAAACATAACATAAACCTTCTAAAAACATCCCACAAATTATTATCAGGACCCAACAACCATGACACTACCCATATGTTTATTTGATTTAAAACAATAGTGATATTACGAAGTTGTATTATTCATTTAAAATTGGTATTTTATAGGCGAATAAATTGTTAAATATTTATTGTAGAATATTGTAACATTTTCAGCGTCATTACTCCAGTCTTCAGTGTCACGTGATCCTCATTCTAAGATGCTGATTGGCTGCTCAAGAAACATTTCTGATTATTATCAATGCTAAAAACAGTCATGATGCTGCTGCTGTTCCTTTCCGAAGGGAACTTCTATGCTGCATCCTCTAGAGGGCGCTATGGGAACGCCTCCAGCGTGACCAGTGTCTGAAGCATGATTACCCACCCAATGCACTTGATATTGGCAGGTGGACGCCTATGACGCAAGCTAATGAGCATCTGCGGGCATAAAAGGGCGCCTGTGGAACACATCATCCTTTTTTTTTCTTCAGGGGACTTTGTTTCTGAAGTGTGAGTATTATGAAATGCTTTAGGAGGTTTGCCGATCCGTGTTAGTGTTTCTGACACCAGATGACACACACGACTTATGCATTGGGCGAAAAGCACGCGCACTCTGTTCTCGAGGGAATGGAGTGCGTTCATTGTGAGCCTTTTTCTTTGGGCGAAAAGCACGCGCGCTCTGTTCTCGAGGGAATGGAGTGCGTTCATTGTGAGCCTTTTTCTTTGGGAAAAGCTCCGCTCTCGTTTGTCCCTTTTCTCGAGAGAATTGGGGCTACCATCTGCCCCCCACGGCTCGGGTCCAGTCGCTGCTGAGGCAGTGAAGAGACTGAGTTTGCGGTGATCGCAGATTGAGCTTGCGAACGAGTTTAAGAGAGGAATTTTTCATTTCGCTCGACAGCGGCTGACGACAGTTAACTGTGGGAGGAAGATGTACTGTCTGTTACATCTTCTGATCCAGCAGGAAGTGCATTGCTGGCTCATGGTGAGCTGATGAAGGCGGAGAGAATATTTCTGAGCCTTCTCAGCTTGTCTGCCCCACGATGTAGAGCTGCTGGAGGTTATGAAGCATACGCTTCTGCTAGGTAGACCTACAGTGAAGGCACGGAAAAGGGGGAGTGGCTCGCAGTAGACTTGATGAGCGATCTCTCTCTGGCATAACCTCCCAGCTCCCGTGAGCCTCCCATTCCTTCCAGATCTTCATAGTGAGATCATGCAGGCATGGGATAAACCATATTCAGCCCGCATCCATCAGTATAAGCATGCTAATTATGCTGACATCGAAGGGAGGCGCGAGCGCGGATATGCGTCGATGCCCCCTAGGGGTGCTTGCGAGCTAAAAAAAAAAAAAAAGTGTATTTTTTTACACTGGATCGAGTGTTGTTAGGCTTCCTCTCATTTAAGATAATATTTTTGCTGAAGTCTCCGCTCTCCAGAGCTCCGCTTAGACCGCCCTATTGGTGTATAGGCTCTATTGTGAGCCTTGCTAGCTTTCTCTAGCGCTGAGTGTAGTCAGGTCTCCTCTCACTTCAGAGAGTCGTTATGCTGAGACCTCCACTCTTAAGAGCTCCTGAACCAGGATCGAGTGTTACTAGGCATTCTACTGAAGCCCCAGCTCTCCAGAGCTCCGCTTAGACTGCACTATTAGTATGTAGGCTCTATTGTGAGCCTCACTAGCTGTCGCCAGTGCTGAGTGAAGTCAGGTCTCCTCTCACTTTAGAGAGTCGTTATGCTGAGACCTCAACTCTTAAGAGCTCCTGAACCAGGATTGAGTGTTGCTAGGCTTCCTCTCGTTTAAGAGAGTCATTCTGCTGGAGCCTCCGCTCTCCAGAGCTCCGCTTGGACAGCACTATTAGTATGTAGGCTCTATTGTAAGCCTCGCTAGCTGTCTTTAGCGCTGATTGTAGTCAGGTCTCCTCTCGCTTTGGAGAGTCGTTATGCTGAGACTTCCACTCGTAAGGGTTCCCCTACCTGGAGTGAGTGTTGCTAGGCTTCCTCTCGTTAAGAGAGTCATTTCGCTGAAGCCTCCGCTCTCCAGAGCTCCGCTTAGTCTGCACTGTTAGTATGTAGGCTCTATTGTGAGCCTCGCTAGCTATCTCTAGCGCTGAGTATAGTCAGGTCTCCTCTCGCTTAGAGAGTCGTTATGCTGAGACTTCTTCTCGTAAGAGCTCCTCTACCTGGATTGAGTGTTGCTAGGCTTCCTCTCGTTTAAGAGAGTCATTTTTCTGAAGCCTCCGCTCTCCAGAGCTCCGCTTAGACTGTACTACTAGTATGTAGGCTCTATTGTAAGCCTCGCTAGCTGTCTTCAGCACTGAGTGCAGTCAGGTCTCCTCTCGCTTTGGAGAGTCGTTATGCTGAGACCTCCACTCTTAGGGTGTATTCACACCTGTCTTGTTTGGTTCGATTAAAACGAACTCTGGTTCGTTTCCCCCTTTGGTGCGGATCTTTTGGGCAGGTGTGAATACAGCAATCGCACTCTGGTGCGCACCAAACAACCGAACCGAGACCCAGCTGAAGAGGTGGTCTCGGTTCGGTTCCAAACGAACTCTGGTACGGTTCGTTTAAGGTGTGAATATGAAGCGGCCTCGATCCGACCCAATTGTAGAGAGCACCGCGCCTTTTGGGTTAACAGGCTCCCGTAGTTGGAGTTGCCTTATGGGAAAGTGTTGTTTTCGCTACATTTGCTAGCCATTGAAAAATGAGTCGTGGTTCGACCTGGAGCTCCAAAGAGACACGCTGCCTTATTGACATTTGGGCAGATGCCTATATATCACAGTTACTGGAGAAGACGCATAAAAATGCAGATGTGTTCAGCAAGTTCAGCGAAAGGATGAAGGAGAGGGGATTTGAGCGGTCTCCCGCACAGTGTCGCGTTAAAGTAAAAAAATTCGGCAACTGTATATGAAGGTGCGTGATGCTCTAAGCAAGAGTGGCAGTTCCGGAGACGAAAAAGACAAATGTCCATGGTACGATGAACTGGACAAAATCCTAGGAACACGACCAACAGTTTGTCCCGTGGACATTGTCGAGTCATATAGCCCTACAGACAAGACCCTATCAAACCAAATTACTCCATCTCCTTCTAGCAGCTACTCTGAAGAAGTCGAGCTTGATGAAAATGGTGAGAAAAATTGAAAAAAATGTAAATAGGTTGAGTCAATTTCACATAGAGGAAACAAGCTGAAACAACAACAGGCTTATCTATTAGCCATAGATAGTCTATAGGATATTCAATACTTTAGAGCATAGGTCACTAACAGGCGGACCGCGGTCCGGGTCCGGACCCAAAAGCCGTCCCACACGGACCCGGACCTACAGCCAAAATATAAGGTTATGATCTAAAACCTGACGGGGCGCTTCTATTTCAACCGCCGCAGCTTTTGTAATCTTTACGGTAGTGGTAGTGGAAACGTACAGACCAATTGCATGCGAGTTAAGCCATCCCACGTGATACCGCTCAGCCAATCAAGTCTGGTAAACATTGCGACTCGACAGAGTGCAGACAGATGAGAGAGTTCGCGGCTAGTAACACATGAAAAGACGATAGAAAGAAAAAGAAAGATAGCGATACATGTAGAAAACAAACGGAGAGATACAGACGACTGCGCTGAGAAACAGGCGAGTAAGACGGAGAAAGGGAGATAAGAATAAGGAACAAATGCGTTCTCAAAAAGCGGAGGAGTGGGATATAAGAGCGGTAGAAACTGGTGATATTCTAAAACTGTTCAATTGTTAAGATGTGTTGAGATTAATTATTGTAAAATTGGTTGCGATTGTTGAGTCAAGATATAAAACAGAAAATGAGAAATTCAAGCTTTTCCTTCCCTTTATTTTATTTGTCTGAAGTTAAGCACTTTATTTGAACATACACAATTTTCACATTTTATTTATTTTCTCTTATTTTGAAATACATCCCTACTTTTATTTTGTTAATGAAAAAAACATACATATCTACAGTCATACATATATGTTCAGTTCTATGTAACATGACAATAAATATTGTCAACAAGTTTCTGAATTAATTTGATTAGGCAGGCAGGTATTTATTACATGCAGATGCTGAAACAACAACTAGGCTACATATAAATATATAAAAGCTATAAAATATATAAGCTATCATACTAAATAGTAAGACATTAGGATTTTCCTTTGCTTCAAGAAATTTTATCTAATTGGACCTCTATACATTTTAGTTGAATACCCCTGCTTTAGAGTGTAGATTGTGTCTTTAATTACACTGATAACTACTTCCTATGACAGACAAATATGGTGAAAAAGCACTGTGTGCCTAAGCAGAGTGCAACATGATTTTTACTATGTAATTAGGGGTGATGAAATGCCTACACATATTAGTATGCAATAATAATAGCAGTGATTGTAATTGTATGAACAATTTAAATTTCTAGGGGCCACAAATCACGTTGAGCAGGGGGTGGTGTTTTCGGGCGATCGTGCAGTTAGCTGACACGTGCGAAAGCCTGCAATCGCTCTCCTATGCGTGCTGTTTTTTAGGTTTCACTTTCGCTTTCTTTATACCTGATCCGTGTTCTGCGCAGTGCTACTGTCAGTATGCCATGGTAGGCGCACATAAAAGCATGCTCTCTCCGTCGGAACCGTCTTGCAGCACTTATTCGTCTTCGCAAAATCCTTGTTACAACATGGTATAGATGACATTGTCTCATCTGCTGTTCATAGGTGTCTGCATATTGCGTTTGTAGCTGATAAAAGAAAATCAGTAAAATAATAACAATTGCACTACAAAAAATCTCCATGATTAGCCTGTTTTCGAACTTCCTGCTTTTCCCTGCTTGAGAATTTCTATCCAATGAATTGATGACCTTAGCACACGTGTGGTTTTGTTTACAATTTCTGGTTCACTTGAAAAAAGGGCAGTGTGAAAGCGAACCGCACCAAAAAAAAAAAAAAACATTCTATTTGGTCCGGACCAAAGCAAGTGAACTATCGGACTTTCCTGGTGTGAATACACCCTTAAGAGCCCCACAACTAGGGTTGAGTGTTGTTAGGCTTCCTCTCGTTTAGAGAGTCGTCCTGCTGAAGCCTCCACTCTTCAGAGCTCCGTCTCTGGTGCCTCTGGCGCTGAGTGTAGCCAGGTCTCCTCTCAATTAGAGAGTCGTTATGCTGAGACCTCCACTCTTAGGAGTTCCCCTACCTGGATCAAGTGTTAAGCTTCCTCTCATTTAAGAGAGTCATTCTACTGAAGCCTCTGCTCTCCAGAGCTCCGCTTAGGCAGCACCATTAGTATATAGTCTTTATTGTGAGCCTCGCTAGCTGTCTTTAGCGCTGAGTGTAGCCAGTCTCCTCTCGCTTTAGAGAGTCGGTATGCTGAGACCTTCACTCTTAAGAGCCCCCAACTAAGGTTGAGTGCTGTAGGCCTCCTCTTATTTAGAGAGTCGTCCTGCTGAGCCCTCCACTCTCCTGAGTTCCATCTGGCAGTAATAGGAGGCTCTTTTTGAGCATCACTAACTGCCTGTGGCATTGAGTGCAGCCAGGTCTCCTCTCAATTAGAGAGTCGTTATGTTAAGACCTTCACTCTTAAAGACCTGGATCGAGCGTTAGGCTTCCTCTCGTTTAAGAGAGTCATTCTACTGAAGCCTCTGCTCTCCAGAGCTCCGCTTAGGCAGCACCATTAGTATGTAGTCTCTATTATGAGCCTTGCTAGCTGTCGGTATGCCGAGACCTCCACTCCTAGAGCCCCCCTAACTAGGGTTGAGTGTTGCTAGGCTTCCTCTCGTTAGAGAGTCACTCTGCTGAAGCCTCCTTTTCCTAGAGCTCCGCTTAGGCAGCACTATGCGCAGGCTCTTTCTTGAGCCTCACTAACTGCCTTTGGCGTTGAGTGTAGCCAGGTCTCCTCTCACTATGCTGAGACCTCCACTCTGGGAGTTCCCCTACCTGGATCGAATGTTGCTAGGTTTTCTCTCACTTTAGAGAGTCATTCTGCCTAAGCCTCCACTCTCCAGAGCTCCGCTTAGGCAGTACTACGTGCATGCTCTGTCCTGAGCCTCACTAGCTGTTCATAGCGTTGAGTGTAGGAGTCTCCTTTCAATCTAGAGAGTCGCTTCTGAGACTTCCACTCTGAGAGCCATACTCTCGTGAGCTAGTCTATGATGGCGAGCTTTGAGCTGGCCTGAACAGGTTTTTTTTGACCTGAAGCGTTCCCATAGCGCCCTCTAGAGGACGCAGCGTAGAAGTTCCCTTCGGAAGGGAACGTCTCAGGTTACGTATGTACCCATAGTTCCCTGAGAATAAGGAACGAGACGCTGCATCTCTTGGCCATGCTTCGGGCATTCCTGTCGGTCCCTTTTGAAAAAAGAGGATGATGTGTTCCAAAGGCGCCCTTTTATGCCCGTAGATGCTCATTAGCTTGCGTCATAGGCATCCACTTGCCAATGTCAAGTGCATGGGTGTTGTAATCATGCTTCAGACACCGGTCCCATAGCGCCCTCTAGAGCTCGCAGCATTCTGCTTATTTCCAGGTTTATAAGACTTGCTGTATATTTGGTGGCAGTGCAATGTAACAACTCACCTCTTTTACCTTCCTGAGTAACTTCAGCCATTGACTGTTGGAGACAAAAACTTTAATATCATATTCACTAACATTTGCTGAAATGTCTCTTGACATAGAATGAAATGAACATCCACCTGTCAGAAATGGTAAAGTGCATGTTTTGCAGGATAATGATTCAAGAAGCTAAAGTGCCTGTTTGAGTTTGATGAACTCACGTGCACTCGTCTGGACTGTCTGAGAGCAGGAGGAGGAACTTGTCTTGGGGTAAGATGAGGGCGAAGCAGCTGTCTCTGCAGCTTCCAGATGGCAAACGGGGCAAATCCAAGATTTCTTTACCCTCCACTATGGACTCACAGTTACTCTGCAGCGCCACCACCTGGTCCGGTGGAGAGTCTGCATCTCGACACACAATCAGATTCCCTTCCACCGTCAACACCAGGTACTTTTCCTTCCATTGTTTGAACATGAAGCCACCTTAGAGAAAAATTTAGAAGCACACTGTGTCCCTGTTCTCAAAGAAAATTGCATTATTGCTTTAGAAAAAGTTACAGCCAAACCTTCTAAAAATATAGTTTTTCGTATCATGTTCATAGAGATTCTTGAAACAGTGTAAGCAGAAATATGTTGTATTTTTTCTTTCTCAGTTCATACATTTTTTGGGAATCAAACCCATGACCGTAGTGTTGATAATCTACTGTAAGAGCTATGGGAAATTTAATTATTGTCTATTTCATTATTTCAACTCCCCTCAAATTGGTCAATATTTGTGAACTTATAGCAAACGTGTGCTAGTGATGCGGAATGAGCTAAAACGTCACCCGAATCTGCAGCTTCAAATTAATGATCCACCCACCCGCACCTATATTTTTGTCTGATTTAGATAACCGCACCCGATCGTCACATTCAGGGTTCGTACAGTCATGAAAAACCTGGAAATGTCATGTAATTTTAAAACAGCAATTTCCAAGCCTGGATCGATTTGGAAAAATAAATAAACTCAGAAAGTTTTGAAAAGTCATGGAAATCTATTTCACAATCCTCTGTATAATATAATTATGTTTAATTATGTCCTGAATTTCAGTGCGGTATTGCACATATATCGGATTGCTCATCCCCGCAGCTTTCAACTTTAAAATGAGGAAAATTACTGCAAAACATTTATTCAATATTTACATTTAGCAGATGCTTTTATCCAAAGCGACTTACAGTACCATTCAGGCTATACATTCTTTGTCAGTATTTGTGTTTCCTGGGAATTGAACCCACAACCTTTTGTGTTACTAACGCAATGCTCTACCACTGAGCCACAGAAACACTTATATAATACGTAATATAGCGTACATAGGTTAGATGAGAAAATAAATTCACACAACCCATCAGATCAAATCAGTCATTATAAAACAGCGTGAGTGATTCAGCACGAGTCCTCTCTCTTTGACCGTCTCTTCACATCGGTGCATCTAGAGCTGAACGCTGTGATACAAGACTTTAGCTCACGGTTCGGTGCAGGTGACAGAATTGTCAATTTCCTAATCAAAAATGTATTATGTTCATGTCTTTAAGCCATTTGGCACTCGTGCTCTCCTTTTCTGTGCACTCACAGTCATATCCAAGGCACGCTCTGCAAGTACCAAATCAAACAAGCAAAGCTTATTGCACTTAAGGGGCCAAATACACATAAAATGATGCCGAAACTGTTGTCCTGGCGAGTATCCTCATAAGCACTGTCAGTTTTGTCTTAAGTTAATGTAAACAGTTAGGAAAGAGAAGTGCATGTGTATCAGCATTGGATTCGTGAAATAGCTCTTGTGACAGCAGCCTATTATAAAGCTGTGCCGTCTGTCATTAATGTTAATCAAACAACAAAAGACAGAGAAAATCCCTCATTGCTCTTGACTAAATGCACTTTTTTATTACCCGACCCACCCAACCTGTGGGTCATCCGCAGTGCCCGCGGACATAACCGCCATCCGCGCATCACTAACTCATGCTTATTTTATTTAATATATATATAATGTTTGTTTTTTTCAAAATACCTGAATTACAGTGTTGTAGCTATATTAGACCAATGTGAGAGTAAATATGATGAAATACTGAAAACAGTAAGAGAAAGTTCTGTTCTGTAACATAACAGGGAAGATAGAGATTTAATTATACTTGACATTATATTTGAATTTGAATAAAAGCAAAACTCAAGCAGAATTCTACTCTTGTGTTTAATTTCTTTCTCTTCACAATACACGCCACAGAGCACTTTTGATGATTGGATTAATTCAGTAATTTCATCTGAATATGAGCTTTTTGTGAGATTCAGTCATTGTAAGGTGATTGAGATAAGATAGGCTACCAGATTTGGCACAAAAGTGCCCTGAGTGGCATATTTATACTAACTTTCTTATTTTTACATTTTAAATGCTTATTATTATTGTTAATATTTGTAGATTTACATTTAAGATATATTTACATTTCATTAAAACCTAGGTTAAATGAGGGAAATATTTCATGTTAACTTCAATGCTGCTATTATGACATATATTCAATTAAATATTGCCATTTAAATATGCACATATTAAGATGAATCTCTTTTACTAGATTCTGTCAGTTATTCAATTATTCAACTAAATAAGATCTGTGAATAGTTTGACATATTGTGCCATGAGAACTAACTGAATTTACTCTAATAACACTTTGGCTGATGCATTATTATCATAATCATAATAATCATCCTGCACATGCTAAACTACTTCATAGTGTTCTTAAGGGGAACACCTTCACTTATCTTAACCTATTTCATACTATATTTAGTCCTTAAATTGATCCAAAAAGAAATGGAAAAATACAAATGCAATTTCTATTAACCAGTTTAAATCAATCAAAAAATTCTGCATGTGGTTTTTCTTATTAATTATTTATATAATCAATATAGTCATAAGGGCACAAATGAAGCTCGGAAGAGCCTTAATTATTCAGACAGTATGCTGGTGAGCGTTAAGCTTGTTGTTTTTTCTGGACAAATATTTCAGAAGAGTTTTATAGTATCGTTTTGTATTTGTATTTACTTATTTCTGCAGGTTTCCTTTCATCAAAGCTGTGTTGGGACACTGTTATTCTGTTATAAGTCGTTGTGAATTTTGTCATCATCATATGACATAAATACGAGACATGCAGTGGTTAGAAGCAATGTGGCCAGGTGGAGCTGTCACGCTTTATGCTGTGAAATGTCATAGCTAGTTTTTTAATGTTAAATATGAAATGTAGTGTGAAGTTCTGGACTGAATGTCAGCAGTGCACAACATAATGTCACGCTCGTTTAATCTCCATTCAGCATGTCTAGTTCTACAAGAACACATCTACACTTTTGCATCAAATAAGCTAAAATCAAAAGAGCCCAATGAAAATATAAATTATGTAGTGTCACCAACCATCTGTGCAACATAAAATTAGATTTAATGCATTAAATAACAATAAGCAATACTCTCGTATGGTGTTTATTTATGTTAGTTAATACAATTACAACTAGTGCATGTTAGCTCAGGTCCATTAAATAAGATTAATAGACAACTTTTGATTTTAATAACGTATTTTTAAATATTGTAATCAACATTAACTAAGATTATTAAATGTTCTATAAGTGTTTTTCATTGGTGGTTTATGTTAACTACTGTAGTGAACCAATGTCAAAAAAATGGAACCTCATTGTAGAGTGTTACCAAAAATTTGAAACTGTATTGATAAGATAAGTAGGTGGCACACAAAACATTATGGAACAAAATAAGAAATAAAAAGGCAAAAGGATAATAATGATAAAGTGTAAAGCTTACCATATTTCCTGAGAAATCCTCTGTGCACCACCGCCGCGCTCATTCCTGCACAGAGCAGCAGAGAGATTACACTCAATCTGAGAGAGACACTCACGTAATCCACGCTCATGTAGGACATTCCAGCAGTCAGCGTGCTGAGCAGGGCATTATGGGATTGTAGTGACCGCATCTGAAATGGAAGACACAGCAGCGCTCATGAACATCACATGCATAAATAAGCTGAACCCAGAGAAAATCCCATCGAGCTGGAAGTTGACAAATGACATGTCAGACTCTCAATGTCGTTTATACTCATGACTGCACTTCAATCCATACCAATACCATCATCAAATTCGCTGATGACACAACCGTGGGGGGGGGGTACCTGTGACTGTTAATGGCTGTTTGAGAACAAGTCAATGCAGTGTGACTTCTTTCTTCTCTGTGACAAGTAGGAGTCAGAAACAGAACATGAACTGATCCAACCAATTTCTTACGTAATTATTCAGGATTATTTGTACAACAATATTCATTATTGTTGAATAATACAATATCCTCTGTTAAATTATTACCCTATGGAAAGCTTAACTCGCCATGCATTATCTCAGAAGCTTCAATCCATACTGTAGGTAGTTATTTCTCTGAATTAATTATGATGTGTATATGTTTAATGTCCTGATTGAGCAGCATCTATTTCAGACTCTCAAAGATCACGCAAATATGTTTATCTTTTCAAATGTTAAATGAATGAATAGTTTAATCAATGTTTAAATCATCATCTGCTTCAAAACGAATGCTGTTAATTAAATAATCGTTGAAACATTTGCGGGCCATTCCACCGAATGGGTGCCTTTTGCTTATTAAACTTCTTGTTTTACTTTTTTTCAAAACAGAATCTAATAACACACATACTGAACTATTAAAAATGAGTATTGGTCCATCACAAGTAACTTAATTTCATTTTTTACAAGATTTCTAAGTGGAAGATGGATGCATTTTTTTCAGTCCTGTTACCAAAACTCATGAGTCTTTTAAAAAGCACGATTAAAATAATATCAAATAATACCTTTGTTTTCCCCTTAAGAAAGTTTTTTTTTTTTTAATAGTTGGTTACATTTTCAAATATTTTATATTTGTGATAAAAAAAATCAATATATATGCACACGAGGAGTATTTTTCTAAAAACACAATGGCATTTTCGCTTTTTAAAGAAAACCCTAACCCGAAGTTCATTATTTTTTTTATAATGTAATTTATTAAACAATTAGATGTATGATGGACAAAACATAATTGAAGAAATTGTCATTTAACTTTATTTTTCACAAGAAAAACAATTCAGTAACAGGAATGAACACTGGGTAACAGGAATGTGTCTGTGTGCATACGTGTGTGTGTGTCTGTCTGTCTGTCTGTTTTGTGTTTGTGTGTGTGTCAGAGAGAGTGAGAGAATTCTGTTCTGAGAGAGAAAAAGAGAGGGATTTCTGTGTTAAAGGGATATGCTATGTGTTTGTAGTTCTTAACAGTGAAGAAGGTGAAAAGAGAATTTAACAGAACAGTGAGAGAGAGGGATGGAGAGAGGGTTGCTTCTTCCCATGCAGCATGCCATAGGTGGTTGTTTCCGGCTCCATCATAGTATGTGTTCTCTCTATCTTTTTAACATAAGAAAGACAAAGACAAGAACTGTTACTACTAATACTATTACTTGTCTACAAAACACTAAATGGTTCAGTTGCAAAAACTACATCCAACAGTTTTTTAAGGCATTAAATTCATAAAAACAAACTTCCCTTACCTTTCCTAAAAAGCCTTCTCTAGTTTGGCCCAGACTTCTTTTTCAATTTCCATGTGACGACTTGTGACTGGCCCCAGGGGTGGGATGAAACACAATGTCCTCAAAAAAGTACCAAAGGATGTCTTCACGGGCTGGCCAAAAAAACCTGTTGACTCCGATCTTTTGCATACAACGGACCTCAACATATGTTTCACATGTATCTGTGATGACACCAGGGTACAGATCACCTTCGTACTTCAGCACGCACCATTTGCCTACAACTTCAGGACTTTGCCACTGAACGTTTGTGCCTGCGGGAGCCATGGGAGCCACCTGTTGATTACTGAACTTGTAATGCTTTGTATTGAAGCACTTACAGTTCAGATTTTGTGTCGCTGTGCACAAGCAGCTGACATCCCTGTATTTGTTACATATTTGTTTTCAACAAAATATGTAGTTCCTGAATTTGTTTATTAAGTTTATTTACTTTTCAACGTCTTATCTGCCGATGAATATGTTGCCTAAAACACACATGTACATCACTATAAATTACACATTGAAATAGATGCGACAATGTACTCTGACACTGTTACATTAACTTCTGTAACCTATTAAGTAGAATGTGGTTAATTTCATACTGTAAAGTAATCATGTCTATTATCATTAGCCCTATTGCCCTCATAGCACATTGTCATTGACACTTGATCCATTTCATAAACTAAAACTAGACCTGGAAGTGTGTGGCTGTGGATCTACAGCATGCTCTGGTGATTGCTGGGGACTGTGTGGAGGGTGACAAGTTGTTGTAGTGCTTCCTTCCTGTCTTTGATCCAAGGTAAGTCTCCTCCACTTTCTGCGACGTCTGCGCTTTTCTCTCTCACTGACGTCATTGATTGTTTTCTTCCTGCCTGACTCTAGGTCTTTCCTGTATTTTCACGTTCCTTCTCTAAATATTCCACTCTCCTCTCTGGGCCTGCAACACGACGGTCACGATACCGTCGTTGCTTTTCTGCAACACTTAGTGGTCGATTGGCTCCTGTAAATATGATATTCATGTGGTAAAACTGCTCTCATTGTAAAAATGAAGTGTTCACCCAAAAATGAACATTTTGTCATCATTTACTCACCTACATATCGTTTGAAACCGGTATTCTTTTTTCTGATTAACACAAAAGAAGATATTTTAAGGAATACTGGTAACCAAACAGTTTTGTATCCCATTGAGTTAAATGGTATATTTGTCCATAAAATGGAAATCAATGGGATAATTTCTTCTTTTGTTTCTTCCACAGAAGAAAAAAGTAATATAGGTTTGGAACGACATGTGGAGGAGAGAGTGATGGCTCATTTTTGGGTGGACTATCCCTTTAAATATCTTACAACTTCAGCATTTTCAACTGTAAAATTCAGGTGAATAATATTATAACAACTAATATTCACACTAATAAATTAATACACCAGAGGATGCTTCTCACTCCTGTTACTGTTACTCATTCCTGTTACTCTTTATATAAGTAACAATTGTCCAGTCTAGAGGTCATGAATGCATGAACTAACTTTTCTGCATCAGAAACACTTAACATGTTCCGTAGCTTGGAAATGTTTCTAAGATGGAAGAATGCTGTTTTTGTAACATTGGAAATATGATTTTCAAAAGATAGGTTGCTGTCTAATATAATACCCAGATTTTCAACTGTAGCGGAAGTAACAGTACATCCGTCTAGTTGCAAATTGTAATCCAAGAGATTCTGTGTACTGTTTTAGGTCCAATAAGTAAACGCAAATAACTTTATGAAGGTTTAGAATAACCTGCTCTGTAAAGAAAATAAATCGTAAAAAAATGGGTTAGCTGCCAAACAAAAATCCTAAAATTACAATAAAATACCTTAAGTGCAAAAACTATTTTACATAAACAATTGTTGTAGAGATTTTTCTTGTTTCAATTATGATAATTTACTTTAATTTAACTTTTTTTTCAGTCATTCAACCATTTTTTTTTTACAGTGTAAAACCTTTATTTCACAGATTTTTCCTGGATTATTACAATGAGAGCACTAAATGTTCTGCAGAGAAACTGTTATTTTACCAATCATTACAATCAAAAACCTTCAATAAAATGTCAACGCATGCTCAAGATGGAAAATTCTGTTTTATTTAGAAGACAAAAGACAAAGTCGGTATGCCATATTAAATAATTTCTTTTTTTTTTTTTTAAGAAATACAGCACTTACATTACATTTAAAATACTGTACTGACGAAGAACACAGAACAGTTTCATAAAAATGTATAATTAAATATATTCAACTTTTAAGAATAAATATTTGCTGATAATTACTCACCCACATGTAATCCAATGTTCATGTCTTTCTTCACTCAATCAAATAGAAATTCAAATTTTTGAGGAAAACATTCCAGGATTTTTCTCTATATAGTGGACTTCAGAGGGAGCCAACTGGAATATTTTCCTCAAAAACCTTAATTTCTTTTCAAACAGAAAAAGAAAGACATGAACATCTTGAATGCCATGGGGTGAATTCATTATCAGCACATTTGTATTCTGGAACTTGAGCAAAAGCTGCTTTAAACATAAAGGATGCTCACACCAAAGGTTGATTTAATTTAGTTAATAGAAGTTAATTGATAAAGAAAATGTACTCATGTCATTATTTTTGACAGCATCCTCACATACATGGCTAAAATGTTTAGCTTTGCAGGAAGGTTTCTTGAAGCATCTCGGAGACGCTGACACAGTTTTTCTGGAATTAGACGATGAGATCAGATCTCTGTGTGGAGCACTGGCTGTTTTCAGACTCCTCATGCAAACTAACATCTTACTGGATTATTACAATTAATGGCAAAATTATTGTTTGGAAATTTAAACTGATATTTCCTACTGACACTAAACAGCAAAAGATAGAAATAACTGACTTAAAACCATTTTTTAACTGATATAAATACTAGTGTTCTAATCATTTTGGGCACCACTGTAGCTTTGATAATATATGTAGACAAACATATGTATTTTAATTCTAGCTATATTAGTGTAATAAGTAAAAACAAAACATACAACAAAAGGTCCATGGCCAGAAGTGACAGACACAGGTGTTATGTCGGAAAACACCAGTTTTGTCTGGTATTAAAACAAATGAAAAACATGGAAGAAAAATACTGCGAAAATTCCTTTAAAAATAACTTGATATTAGTATGTCTTAATGTTAGACACTAATACTCACTTCTTCTGAAGATCATGTGGTAGACAGTGTTGGGAGTAACACTTTACTAGTACCACGAGTTACGTAATAACATTAAATAACTAGTAAAGTAATGCATTACTTTTTAATTTACAAGAAAATATCTGAGTAACTTTTCCACATTTTTGATTGACAGTGCGCTGTGTGAACATGATGCTGTAGTTCTAGACTAAATGTGAATGTGCATTAATTAATCTCACTCACAAACAATCAAGCCCTGCTCATATTTAAAAAGTAACACGAAAGAAACAAAGTAACGTAATTAGTAACTTTTTTAGGGAGTAACGAATATTATAATGCATTACTTTTAAAAGAAACTTTCCCCAACACTGGTTGTAGAAGATTTTCATTTCCAAAACTTCTGGATTATGAGGGGGAAGCGTGTGTGAGCGAGTACATGACCGTGGGTGATATGACCATATTATTTCACAATATAGGGAATTTTACTTCACAATAACAATATATCACAATATATCTTATCACATGTATAAGATCAAAGTTGCAAATTACAAACAATAGGACTAATACAATAGAACAATGACAAGTTAAAATAAAAAATACATTTTGCGATTTTCTCCATAGTATTTTATTGTTTACAATGAACATTGTGGTCCTAGCAACCTAGGCAGCAAGCAGTGTCGACCCAGATCTGGCCCACATCTGACCGCATGGATTTCACATGGGCCAGATGTGGGCTAGATCTGGGCCAAAACTATGTTGTTGTCTGGGAAGTGATCTTGGCCCAAATGTGTCCTCAAGCTGGCACTGCTGGCCTCCTGTCGGCAATATACCCATTTAATATTGTTGGAGTATACCCATACCCATGAAGCAATAAGAGTAACATACGAAATGTGTAGGGGGGTTTCTGGAATTGAGAACTGCTGGTTTAATAGATAGGGACAGCACTAGGACTAGCACAAAATACACAAAAAAATGTATATGCTTTGAGGTTCCTATAACAATTAATATGCAACATGCGTAGATCTCTCAGTTGAGAGAAGATCCATTTCTATATGGTTACATGTTAGTTATTTTTTCTGTTCGCCTGCTATACGTTTATTCATTAATTCATTAATTTGTTTATCCTGTCTTTCAGTTCTTGATCCAATCTCCTCTGTGCCATGTGGTTGTGTTCTCTATAGTTTTGGTTAACACAATAAATACCTTTTAGATTTCCTTCTTCCTCATCACGTTCATTACTACATCAATCCAGTTGTGACGGTATAACATAACATTTGTTAGTCCGATCTTCTAAGTCTATGTCTCCACCTCGACGTGTCAGCCCTTGGGCTTCACCGTGGCTCTGCGTCCCCTCATCTTCACCATGGCCTGTCTGTCCTTGGACTTCTCTGGGCTCCTCTGGATCAACCTCGGTCACTCATCCTCCACCACGGACTTCCAGCTCTCTAGCCGCACCTCGACTATTTTATGCTCCTCTTTTTCTCAGGAGGAGGAAAGCTCTCTAGAGTAGCGGGCACAGGAGCTGGGCTACAACACATACCCTCATAAGCCACCAGTGATTCCAGGGACACATGTGCATCTGCCGGCAGGCTTGACTGATCCCATTGTTTTATTATTATTTTATAATAATAATTTTATTATTATTAGCCTTTTTAGCGTTATGAGCCATTTACCCAAAGTATGGGTGAAAGCCTGCCCTTGTCATCTCATACAGTTATAAAGTTTCTAAACAAAACTAGTATATCTATTTATTTTCTGATGGTGCAATTTTATTTTCTGCATCCACAGGAGTAGTGAAAAGCACTTTTAACTGTACTGTACCTGTATTCAAACAGCAGTGGGTCTGTAGATTCATTAATTATCTGTGACGTTGTCGGTAAGCCGTGAACCGCAGTGTAAGTCCTCCACCAGCGGACTGGATTACCAGCATGGGATTGTTATTCTCCCACAGCTGTTCTGAGCTCCAGCGCTCACGGGTAATCTCACGCTCCTTAGCCACTGCCCTCAATTATATTGTTTATGCCCTTTATTATATTGTTTAATATAAAGAGAAAAGGAAGCTGAATCTGTGTCCTTACGGCATCCTGATACACACTGTTAAGCTACAATCATGACCTCATGGCCAGTGCCTATGGAATATGGATGATTATTATAAACAGGTCATTTTTGACTGATCCTAAACCATCAAATAGTTTTGCACTTATGATTTCTCACGATCATCATTATGTGGTAATGTGACAATTAAGTGATTTCATTTGATTTGATCATAAAGGCTTTTACTGTAAGTTAAAGGCTTGTATTCTAACAACAACTCTTATATTAAATGAGAAAAATAAGCAACAATAGCCATTATTTTACCTCTGGGACTTGATCTTATCCAGTAGATATGATGAAGTAGGTGCTCCACATGCAAACAGAACCACAGCTGATTGTGAAGTTTATGGAGAAGTTCGCTCTTCACTTATCCCAAAGATAATATTTATTTTTGCTATGATTATCGTAACATTTGTGCCAACATCTATTTACACGTATTAGTGTAAACAGCTAACCTTGTTGGCAAAGGTTGCCCACCCTTGCTCAGATATTTTACCTTTAGTACATTACCATTACTATTATTTATTTATATTAAATTTTTTACATTTCGTTTAACTATTTGTAACATTTTATAAAGGCAACTTGATCTATAAAAGTGGTGTTATATAGTTGACACTAGGTGTCGCTGTGGGTGTAGTAGTAAGAGAGGAGAAGAAGTGTGAGAAGAAGGGTATGGTTGGTTGTGGTGTTGCACGTGATATTAAAAGAGAATCATCTGAGTTACATCATACTGCGACATAACAAAATTGGCGACGAGGATGCTGAACGCCTGCGCACAGAATTGATGAAGGATGTATACAGTAAACGCTTAATTTCCAAGCCCCTACCTCCCATGCCGGGGAGACAGCCATAAAATTCACAGCATGGGAGAAAACGTTCAGCAACTATCTACTAGTGATTAACGCATCTGGTGATGAGTGGCTGAGGCAGGACAAGAGCTCTTCTACTCCGTGTGTAATGAATGGTTGATCCGTTTTGTCGGGTCCCATACGGATTAGCCTCTGCTCCGTCGGCGTTCCAGAAAATGATGCACCTGATATTGCAAGAACTACCGAGCGTGGCAAACTATTTGGATGTTATAATCTGGGGACGCACTGCTGAAGAGCACGAACACTCTCTGAAAGCCGTTCTGCAATGTTTGCAGGATTCTGGACTAAAAATGTATGCATCAAAATATAATTTCAGCCAGACCAGCTTACAGTTCCTAGTCCACACAGTTACAGCGCAGGTGTCAAGTCGGACAAACAACAGATGCCGTGAAGCTACGCCGTTCCTTTGCCTGCTTTCTTGGTACAGTAAATTTATTCAGAACTTTGCCTCTTTGGTTGAGCCATTACATGCATAGCATGAGAATGCGTATCGCATGCTGTGGCGGCAGCTTGATCTGTGTCATATACAAAGTGATCTTCTGACCAGGCTGTCATAACTTCACTGCCGATTGTCTGTCCGTCTCCCTCTACCTTATGAATCTCTGGAAAGTGAATCAGATACTGAGCCAGAACAAATAGCTTTGCTTACCTCAGCACTGACAGCCGTGACTCCGAAAGAGTTTGAAGCTGCTTCTTCCTCCTGTCCCGAGATGTGCAAGCTGCGCGCACAGATTCAGCGAGGCTGGCTGCGCTCATCTTCATGCGTTGACTCCCTCCTACTGTCATTCCACAAACTGAGACACGAATGATCTGCAACAGACAACTTCATCCTGAGGGGATCACGTCTCATAGCACCTGTGTCCTTATGTCATAGGTTAGTGATGCTTGCACATGAGGGCCACCAGGGCATAGTACGCATGAAGCAGCAGCTACGTGATCTATACTGGTGGCCGCGGATGGGTGAATCAGTTACGCAAAACTACGCACTGCCCCACTGCAGCCTGTGTCTTTTCCTCCTGAGCTTTGGAAAAAAATAGCAATGGATGTAGTGGGCCCGTTCAAGTCGGCTAACTGGGACTGCCGTTATGCCCTAACCCTGGTGGACTATCATAGCAAATGGCCCGAAGTTGCTTTTGTTTCCTCAGTGAGTGCAAAGAAAGTAATTAATTTCCTCACCTCCGTGTTAAGTTGTCATGGGAACTCGGAATCAATAGTGATGGATAACGGACCCCAGTTTACAGCTGCTTTATTCTCTGCCTTTCTTAGAGTGAGGGACATGGCTCATGTCAGCAGCGATATCACCCTGCAGCCCAAGACTGGTTGCCCACTGAAGCTAAGCAGGGTTGGGCTGGTCAGTACCTGGATGGGAGATATCCTGGGAAAACGTCTCGGTTACGTATGTAACCCTCGTTCCCTGAAGGAGGGAACGGAGACGTCACGTCGGAGGACCGACGAATTGGGATATCGCTTAGAGAGACCAATCCACTTGAGTGTAAACTAAGCGAGCCAATGCACATTGGCATGCGATTATTGCATCCAGCTGCCGCTGATCACAGCGTGAGCATAAATAGGCAGCAGGTGCAGCGCATATTCAGGTTTTCGCTGAGGAGCCGAGGCGGGGACCGGCCGCTCAGCGGTGGTACAGGAGCCGTGGCGGCGGGCGTGACGCCTCCGTTCCCTCCTTCAGGGAACGAGGGTTACATACGTAACCGAGGCGTTCCCTATCAGTCGGTCACTCGACGTCACGTCGGAGGACCGACAATTGGGATCCCTACCAAAAGGCCACGGATACTGCCCTTCCAGTGTCCCGTGGAGGCCTCCTGTGCCGTTATTTTTGGCGCAGGTTAGGGCCCCCATAGGAAGATCCGTTACTGTTGCTATGGCACTACCCACTCAGTAGGATTGGATAACACTGGGAAAACGCACTGCTCAGTTCAGAACAGGGACGCTATGGAAGCCCTTACCTTCCCGAGGGAGGTTCAGAGGTAGTTACACATATGGACAATAGTCAGGTGCATATGGAAGATTGGAGGTGATTGTAACCTCTTGGAGTGGCAGGAAGTATGCCGGGAAACACAAGCTCTAAGGCTAACCATGGAAATACACATATGGGATCCGAACGGTCTCTACATATGGAACCCAGCCCTCTACCGGTTCTCAAGGATTCATCGAGTGAGGGCCTGGCGCGGACGCCCGCCACGTCCAGCTGCCGAGGGATGGAGGAGCTCGACAGGGTCTACAGTGGACTCTCTGGAGCAGTTTTTAGCAAGCCGACCCGAAACCGGGGCCCCTCAGTGCTTCTACCCGCTTGAGGTGAGAACACAGGAGGAAACCGGTTCCACACGAAGGCTATAGAATCTAGCGAATGTGTTAGGGGTCGCCCAGCCCGCAGCTCTACAAATATCTGTCAGTGAGGCGCCACGAGCCAGCACCCAGGAGGACGCTACACTTCTCGTGAGAGTGAGCTCTCAACCTGAACGGGCAAGGCACACCCTGTGCCTGATAAGCCAGGGTGATGGCATCCACTATCCAGTGGGCCATCCTCTGCTTGGAGACGGCATTCCCTTTCTGCCGGTCTCCGTGACAGACAAGAGCTGGTCTGAGGTCCTGAAGCTTTGCGTCCTGTCAACGAGTGTGTCTCAATGCTCGGACGGGACAAAGCAAAGCCAGGGCTGGGTCTGCCTCCTCCGGGGGCAGCGCTTGCAGGCTCACCACTTGGTTTAGTAGTGGGAACCTTGGGCACATAGCCGGGCCGGGGCCTCAGGATTATCTGGGAATTCCGCCGGTCCAAACTGTAGGCATGAATCGTCGACCGAAAATGCGTGCAGGTCCCCAACTCTCTAATGGAGGCCAGTGCAAGCAGGAGCAGAGTTTTCATTGAGAGAAACTTGGGCTCGACTGTCTACAAGGGCTCAAGCGGGCCCTGTTGTAGTGCTCTAAGCACTAAGGACAGGTCCCAAGAGGGTATAGAGGGGGCGTGGAGGATTCAGCCTTCTAGCCCCCCTAAGGAACCTGACGACCCAGTCATGCTTCCCCACCGACTTCCCTTCCACAGGGTCATGGTTGGCAGCAATCGCGGCCACGTAGACCTAGAGGGTGGAGGGAGACAGCCTTCGTGCCAACCCTTGCTGCAAGAAGGATAGCACGACTCTGATCGGGCATCTCCGGGGGTCTTCTCTGTGAGAAGAGCACCATTCGACGAACAGGTTCCACTTCAAGGCGTAAGCGTGTCTCGTAGACGGTGCTCTTGCCGAAGTGATGGTGTCAACTACCTCTTGGGGTAGGTCACCTAGAACCTCCGCGTCCCGTCTAGGGACCAGACATGAAGTTTCCAGAGGTCTGGACGCAGGTGCCATAAGGTGCCCCGTCTCTGAGTCAGTAGATCCTTCCTCAGAGGAATCTGCCAGGGAGGGGCTGTCACGAGGAGCATCAGCTCTGGGAACCAAGTCCTGGTAGGCCAGTATGGTGCCACGAGCAGAATCTGCTCCTCTTCCTCCCTGCCCTTGCACAGTGTCTGTGCGAGAAGGCTCACTGGGGGAAATGCATATTTGCGAAGGCCCATGACCAGCTGTGTGCCAGTGCGTCCGTGCCGAGTGTTCCTTCGGTCAGAGTAGAACAACTGGCAATGCGGCGTCTCTAGGGGCCGAACAGGTCTACCTGTGCGAGTCCAAAACGTCGTAAATCAGCTGGACCGTCTGGGGATGGAGTCTCCATTCTCCGGAGAGCGCAGCTCGTCGGCCTGTCCGGTTGAGCAAGCCCGGAATATGAATGGCGCGAAGCGACCTCAGATGCTTCCGACTCCAGAGGAGGAGGTGGCGGGCGAGTTGCGACATGCGACGGGAGCGTAGACCACCTTGTCGGTTGATGTACGCAACGGTCGCAGTGCTGTCCATACGGACCAGTACGTGCTCGCCTCGTAAGCGTCTCTTGAGACGGTTCAAGGCCAGGTGTACTGCCAGCAACTCTAGGCAGTTGATATGCCAGTGCAGTTGGGGACCCGTCCAAACCCCCGACAGTGTTCGCATAACTGATCCTGAGACTGAGCCAGTATGAGCCAGTCGTCGAGGTAGTTGAGAATGCGCACGCCCTGTTCTCTCAAGGGAACAAGGGCTGCCTCCGCTACTTTCGTGAAGACACGGGGCGATAGGGACAGCCCGAAGGGCAGGACCTGTACTGATATGCTCGTCCTTCGAACGCAAACCGCAGGAATGGCCTGTGGCACGGAAGGATCGACACATGGAAGTACGGGTCTTCAGGTCAATGCTGCAGACCGAACTTGGGGACGGATGCATCCGAAGACGCAGTTCTGCATGAGCATCTTGAGCATCAAGATGCGCAGACCCAAGATTGGTCGTAACCCACCGCTTTTCTTGGGCACAATGAAGTAAGGGCTGAAAACCCTGCCTTCATATCGGCTGGAGGACCGGTACCCTCATGTCCTTCGCCAGTAGGACAGAGATTCCTCTCACAAGTCATGGGCATCGGCTGCCTTCACTGCTGTGAGGTGGATGCCCTGAACTTGGGAGGGCTGGCGAGTCAGATGGTCCTTAGGAGCCAGCGAGACGGCTGGGCAGCTCCCTGCACCCAGACACCGTGCAAAGCGGGACCATCGGGACCACCGGCGTACCCGCAGTAGGGCAGCGAGGTGGAATGCAGGGACCTGGCCCGTGGCGGACCGAGGAGGGGTCTGAGTGTGCGGTGCACGCTTACCTGCTTCCATAATTTGGCAGAGGGTGCGTGAGTAGCCTTTGATGACGCTCTCGAACCGCCCACTGCTGCCTGCTGGCGAGAGGAGGATGAGTGTGGTCGAAGTTGATTCGTCCATGACTCTCAAGCCCTCTTGGGACCCAGAGACAGAGACAACCGCTTCCTGTCGAGATTTTTGAAAAAAACAGATTATCCACCGGCCCTCCTCCGGGAGGTAGAGATGCACTTACCCTCTCCCGAAGCAGTTCCTCTCTCTCTGGGTCGCCCATCCCGAGGCCTCTTGCTCCTCTGCTTACCGCCAGTAGATGGGGGCCAGGACGGCGGGGCGGCCTGCCTACACCTAGCTCACGGCACCGCTTTTGGAGGCTGCTGCGGATGCGGTGCGGGAGCAGGGGTGGATGCAGGGGCCGCCATCGGCGACGAGCAGGCTGGGCGCTGCAACCGACGGACGGGTGGAGGCAGCAGCTGCCCGCCGAGGCAGGAGGTGTTAGATCGCCTCAGTCTGCTCCTGTGCAGCCAGGAACTGCTGGGCCAGTTACCGGCTGCGTCTCCGAAGAGGCCAGTCTGGGATACAGGAACCTTGAGGAACCGACTTTGTCGGCGTCCCTATGTCATCCAGACACAGCCAGAAGTGGCGCTCCTGGACCACAAGTGTGGACATCGCACGACCCAGAGACCGTGCCATAACCTTCGTCGCTCGTGGCGCGAGGTCAGGTGCGGTACGGAGCTCTCAGAACTTCCGGATCGTAACCACCCCCATGCATGTCCCTCAGTGCTTTTAGCCTGAAAGAACCTGCAGTAACGCCGTAGCATTAGGTGGAGGCAGCCTCTCCACAGGCCACATAAGCCTCGCCGGATGAGACCAGACGAGTACCTACAGGCCCGGAAGAGGAGGCACGGTTTGCCCTGCCGGGTGGAGACAGTATAGGGACACACTTGCATCGCAACTGACCGCTCCACCGGGGGGACCCCCGTAACCCCTAGCTGCACCACCGAGGGTGGTGAGGAGGAGGAGCAGGTCGGTTTCTGGCAGTAAAGGTGCCGTCCACGACCTGTAAGCCCCTCATGCACGTCCGGGAGAGAGGCACCCGGGGCAGGGCGCTGAGAACCAGCACAAGCTACCCCGAAACCAGTCGTCCAACCTCGAGGGTTCGGGACACGGTGGCTTTCTCCACCGAGCCCTACCCTTCCGGTGGCCGGAAAGCATAGCCGTCACTTCCAGATCCGACTCAGGCATTGCTACCGCGGGCAGCAACGCAGCCGAATCTTCCTCTCCAGAAGCTCCGGCTCACCCTCCGATGCAGCGATCGACATCTGGTCGCCGGGAGGAGCACCAAGGATACTGCTGGTACGCTCCTTTAGAGGGCCCAGCAGTTCCATTGGCAGCTCAACTGGTTGCGGAGCGCAAGAGGAGCGATGGTCCCTGAGGGTTTGCCACCACTGTAATCCTCAGACCAGCCGTGCTACCGCCTGAAGTAGACCTCGCCTGTCTGCAGCCAGGACGAGAACTAGATCGAGACGGAGGCAACAGCTCTGCCCCTTTGTCGAGGTAACGGAGCCTGGCCGCAACTCCGAGATGAGCATCCACAGTGAGAAGTTGACTCATCCACGAACGCCACCTCAGCGTGCTTACCGCCCAGGCATGTGAGGCAGCGATCGTGACCATTCACCCAGCGCCAGGCAACGACCGCATCCAGAAATGCACGGTGACACGTTGTCTGAAGTTTGCCAGATGCAACGTCGTCTTTAGAAAGACGCACCCGTGAATGCTCTTTTAGGGAAAAAACTCTTTTAGCATGCTGAAGCAAACAAGGGAGATGGTCATTTGCAACACAAACAGGGGGTAGTGCAGCCTGATGTGTGCAGTCCACTCGACATGGGAAGAAGCACCACCGCTGTAGTGCCGTACCACCAGCACGAGAGTCTTCCGAAGAGCGTGCTCAACTCGTTGAATTCACTCGTTTAGCAGAAGTCAGGAGCAGAAAGATGTAACCGCCGGCTCAAGCAAAAGCCTGAATATGCACTGCACCTGCTGCCTATTTATGCTCACGCTGTGATCAGCGGCAGCTGGATGCAATAATCGCATGCCAATGTGCATTGGCTCGCTTTAGTTTACACTCGAAGTGGATTGGTCTCTCTAAGCGATATCCCAATTGCCGGTCCTCCGGCGTGACGTCGAGTGACCGACTGATAGGGAACTAGGTTGCTGCTGGAAGAGGTGTTAGTGAGATCAGCAGGGGTGCTCACCCTGTGGTCTGTGTTGGTCCTAACGCCTCAGTATAGTGACAGGGACACTATACTGTAAAAAGCACCGTCCTTTCAGATGAGACGTTAAACTGAGGTCCTGAATCTCTGTGGTAATTAAAATCCCGGATGTCCTTCGAAAAGAGTAGGGTTTTACCTCAGCATCCTGGCCAAATTAGCCCACTGGCCTCTGACCATCATGGCCTCCTAATCATCCCCATATACTGATTGGCTTCATTACTCTGTCTCCTCTTCATCAGTAAGCTGGTGTGCGGTGGGCGTTCTGGCGCAATATGGCTGCCTTTTGAATTGTTGCACGGGAGGAAAATGCGCCGCCTGGATGTCTTGCCCTCTTTAACATCGGGAGGGCTTACAGATTCCAATTTGCCGGCAAAACAAGCTAAGATGAAACGATGGTTTGATACAAAGCGCAGAGCACATACTATTGTTCAAAACCAAGGGGACAAAGTTCGTGATAAGCTTCCGTGGTACGTACCAAAAGGACACCCAAGATTTTCAGAGCCAAAAGAGATCAAGAAGCAGGTGGGAATGAATACGTTCATTCTTCCAAATAGAAGGAAATGGCATGCTTCACAAATGGCGCTGTCTTCTGCGGGATCGAAAAGAGTGGATGTGGCTGATTGACTTACGCAGCTTCCTCATGAGCAGGTCCAGGTACACAGACCTGGTGATTGCAATGCACCCGTTCTCAGAGGGTGAGGTGTCCTTCAAGATGATTAAAATACTATGTACACTAAAGGTCCAAATGCAAATAATTGAATTGAAAGTTTATTTTGGATTTGATGCTTTGAACTACATTAAAATGTGCATAAGAATTGAGTTTGGAAGTTGGGTTATATATTTATGCTTTCAGTTGTGAATTTCTAAAGGATTTTTAAAAGGGAAAAAGATATTTTAGTACAAGGGGAATATGTTATATTTTTGACACTAGGTGTCGCTGTGGGTGTAGTAGTAAGAGGAGAAGAAGTGTGAGAAGAAGGGTATGGTTGGTTGTACTGTTGCATGTGATATTAAAAGAGAATCATCTGTGTTACATCGTACTGCTTTGTGTTAATTTCGTCAGTTGAAGACATAACAAGTGGCTTCAACACTGACACAGCTTGTTTTCACTATTCATAAAAAATGGCAATCACCTGAAAGAAAAAGCAGGGCGAGTTATTACATTTTTTTATTACACATTTGTCTGTATTCTGACTGCTCAGTTGCAGCATTGAGTGCTCGGATGTTTCCCATCATGGTTGTCCATGTCAACACTCATCCAGGTACATTGAACCACTTTCGTGTCTCATAACACACCTGGAATTTGCTCTCTCATAATACACCCTCCTGTTATTGATAATAACTGTATTTCTAAAGTTCCTATAACTGAGCTTTTCCCTGCTGAAAAAGCTCTGAAAATAACCTCTGAGAACTTTAATATTACTCTAATAAAGGTGCAGCTTTATCTTTTTTTGAAATACTGATTGGTTTGTATTTTTTCCCCGTTAACAGAAGCTTTAAAATAATATATGTGACCCTGGACAACAAAATCATGAGGGTCAATTTTGGGAAATTGAGATTTATACATAATCTGAAAGCTGAATAAATAATATTTCCATTGATGTATGGTTTGTTATAATAGGACAATTTTTGTAAATCTGGAATCTGAGGGTGCAAAAAAATCTAAATATTGAGAAAATCTCCTTTAAAGTTGTTCAAGTTAAGTTCTTAGCAATGCACATTAATAAAATTGTGTTGATACATTTACGGTAGGAAATGTACAAAATATCTTCATGGAAAATTCTTAATATCCTAATGATTTTTGGCATAAAAGAAAAATGTATAATTTTGACCCATACTGTCACGACACAGGCTAGGAGACATAGGAATTTGGACAAACAAGGATGTTTATTGTAGGTGTGCAGGGGAGAGAGTCAGATGGAGACAGTGGGTGAATGGAACTCAGCCAGAGGGGAGCCGGATGGCGAGGCTGGCTGGAACAGTCCTTTGGTTGGATAAGCTGGGATCACGTGGAACAGCAGGAGCGGTGGAGAGCAGGAGCGGTGGAGAACACAGGCACAACTAAGGTGGAGACACAAACAGGTAAGATGCAATGGGGTCAGGCTTGGTTCAGCAATGTGAACGGTAGACCGGACAGTGAATGATGGGAAGGAGCGTGCTTTTGACTGGTGTCGTGATTACAGGGGACAGGTGCGGAGAATCAAAACTCAGGTGATTGTGATCTTCTGAACGTGGGTGCTGATGACTGCAGTGACTGTGGTGACTGAAGCAACTGAGACTCACTGACACATACAACGTATTGTTGGCTATTGTTACAAATATACCTGTGCTGCTTATGACTGCTTTTGTGCTGCAGGGACACATATAGGAAATTATTATAAAATAACTTCAAGTCAATTGAGTATTTCATGCAAACTTATTGCATGAAATTTATTTGGCAAGGTGGGGTTTATTTTGTAAAAAAAAAAAGTGCATTATTCTTACATTAAAGTACAAAGACATTTTTTATACGGAATAATATTTTTTTGGCGACTCCTGCATAAAAGACGTACTTAAAGATATTTGCTGTTAGACTTCAGAGCAGCAAACAAAACGGCTTATACTTCAGACTTAAAGTGGAGGAATGAGCAAATAGCAAGACTTCAGCTCTGCACAGAGGACTTTTACACTGAACTACTTGCCGCGGGTTTCTCCAGCCTTGAAGATCTTTACAAGGGCCCTGAGCAGTGATCACTGACACTGCCTTCAGCCCACATTAGCAGCCAGAAGGTAGTGCACAGGTCATGTTTAGGAACACACATCTCTTTCTTCAGCCCAGTCAGTAAATCACAAAATCTGTTGTTGTGATTTAAGGCACTACTGATCACACATCAGGGCTCATATTACAGTCGTAGCACATTCACTCCTGCAGCTCTGTTGTGCATTTACTGACATGGGTTAAGGGCAGACCTTCATCGTGCGATGAAATATTTCTATCCTGATGGGTCGGTGAATGGCTTGATTAGTTTGAAAATTATGTGAATCATATCCTACGATCTTCATAGTCAACAATGCAACACCTATTTGAGCAGCTGTAATGTTACAGCTCTCCACCACCATCAAAACATTACTTGAGGGAAGAAGACCTGAATTATCAGTATCAAGGCACATTAAAGCTGATGTGGTGGCACAACACCGGACTTTATGATGCCCCCCTTTATTTGGCATCTCTCTCTCACACACACACACACACACACACACACACACACACACACACACACACACACACACACACACACACACACGCACAGAGACATATAACAACATATTTATATTAGCAGAATTTAACAAACAACATTCAATATGTGACACAAATATTCAGTGAACATGAAATAACAGCACAGCAGGGAATCTCAAGGCTATCCTAACCCTGCCGACAAACTGTTTTTCCCAATAATTAATTAAAAACTGAACTACAAACTGTTGAGTTGTTTCTTCAGTCCTGCGGTCAGTAAGTCATTTCTGATGAACGGATAGTCAGTGTATGTGATTGGAGGCAGACCTGTTTGACAAGTTTAGTGGGCATTTTAATCAGTTCTCACCCACACCACCCTCTCTGTCTGCCCGACAAACTCTCCGCATTCTTACCATTTAGCATTCTTTAAGACAGTGTTTGATACTTTCTGCCTCCTTTATCTCCGCCGTCTGTGTGTGTGTGTGTGTGTGTGTGCGCGTGTGTGCATGTGCGTGTGCGTGTGTGTGTGTGTGTGTGTGTGAAAGAGAGAAAGCTTGATTCCTGGGTTTCTTTTGAAAAGCAAGGACACAATGGGGTCTTTCTCAGATGGGTTCTGTCTCTATTAAAGACCCTGGGAACACTGCATGGACCCCTCAACCTCCTCTTAAAGGGCCAGAGGACTCTCCGCCTGAGCAACCCGAGAGCGCAGCAACAGTCCCTTGTGTTTCCATGGGGAAAATAGGAATAAATTATTCATGAAGGGAACGTGAATCCTGCCCACCCTACACTGTCTCTGAGTTCACCCAAACAAACTTCACTTGAGTCCTGTATGAACATGCTGTACAAACCCACCCGCAGACATAACAGGAGAGATACAGAAAGATCATCTCAGATGCTCACGTCGAGTCGGCTTTACACTTGGGGTAAAAGTTAGTTGTATTGTTTTTAACAAGTAGTGTTTTTTCAAACGTGTTTCCACAAATGTATATAATTTATACAAATATCTCACCTTCAAAACCTTTCTGTGATTCTAATTTAAGTTTTGATAGTGCACTTTCACGTATATGTTCAAAATCCTGATCAATTTACAATTAAATGAAATGCTATTAATTAGAACACACATTGGACACAAAAGTTAATAATTAATTTTAGGAACATTCTCTCAGACAGATCAAACAGGTTTTGCACAGAAATGCTCTACCAGTTACAAGTTCAGATTTTAATAATCATTAAAGCTAAGAAATAGCACATGTGAAAATATAGTAGTGATCATTTGCCTAGACACCATGCTCTGCACGTTTCACATTCAGTCAGGTGCATACTGGAAGAATATATAGGGCTTTTCTTTTACCAACAAGTTCTCTGGAAAACTTTTTAAAGCCATTTTTTTAAGTTTTAAGCCAACTTTTAAACCGTTGCTTAAACAACTCATCCTTAGACAATTTGAGTGAAATGTAAAGAAAGCATATGTTGTGAGCGTCTGTGCCTCACGCAGCTGGTCGTAGGGTTAGTTAAGTCTACTAGTACTAGTGAAGGAGGTTGTTGTGTGTGTCGGGGCTCTGAGAGGGAGGAGCACAGGAGGGAGGAGAAAGACAGAATGGACAAAAGTTGAGTGAAGGAATGCGAGTTTGTCTGAAGGGGGAATAAAGGCGTCCTGATGAGAGAGCAGTTTTGGAGGCAAAAGGAATTTATGACATAAAAATACGCGTCGAGACTGAAATAACACAACTCTGGTTGGGAAACTCTGCTGCTCGTTTTCGTTTGGGCTTCTTCACGTTCAGGATTATACTCAAAAGTGTTGAGCTCAAAGAAGGGGATAGGTATTTTAAAAAGAAGAAAGGAAGAATTAACTGCTTACGCTGCTGTTGAACATTGATGATAATCTTGGGGACAACTTGACAGCTTCTATTTGAAACTTCTTTCTTTTGCTAAGGAGTCTGTTTTTGCCCAAGAAGAATCGCTCATCTGTGGAAAGTTGCAGCACAGTCTGGAGCGATGCGATACTGATGCGATCCGTCTCTGATTCACACACGACACCGACACGTAACCAGACCTCGAACCCGAGCACTACAATGAGCGGCTCGAGCGTCTTCGCTCTGACTCTCGTGACACTGATGCGCCTCGGCTCCGCGGAGCTGCTGTCAGGTAACAGATATACCTGTGATGTGATTCAGAGCATGCACCATGACTGAATATACTACAATAATATAATCGTTTTTACACACTCTAATTAATTAAAAAAAAAATTTTTAAATGGCATTGTATCAGATAACAATTATTACTTCTCAAGCAACGTATTTCACGCAATAAAGTTTGAAAAAAGTACAACAATGTTTTGTTTGAAATGATAACACAGTATATATATTGTTAAAATGAAGATCAGTTTTGCTATAGACTACAGCTGTGGATAATCTTCTGTGTGAACTTTTTATATTCACTAAAATGATGACCCTGGCACCAAAATAAGTGTCTCCCCATGTCTCTATCCATGCCACACTTTAGATAGTTGAGGAGAGCTGAGTGTGCTATTACTGCTCAAAACAATGGGACTAACTGTTTTCACTTGACAGACGGGGAAAAAAATATGCTATTTGAAGGAGGGGCCTGGGATATATCTGGAGACAACAATAATTTATTTTATCTTAGAAAAACACTAACAATTGCACTGTGTATACCTTAGAAACCAACCAGAACATATTAACCGTATTGCATCAGATTTTCCTGACTTCATATTTTCCATCTACACATTGTCTTGCACAAGATAATGGCTTTAAGTGTTTACCAGACACAAACGTACAGTCTTTGCATTGGTCTGTGATGTGAAACTGAGCGAAGACTTGAGAAATGATGTGATGTCTGGCAGATTGGACACTTATCAGTCTCTCACATCGAAGCTCTCAGACACTGAAGACGGGCAGCCTAAACATGGATTCAGCTCGGGGGCCATTCTGAAGCAGATTGAGTTTGGGGAGCAGTTTAAACCAATACAGGAGGAGACTGAGATTGGTGGAGAAGGGAAAACATACAGGAGAAACAAAGAGTGATAATGTTTGCGGGGCTGTCGAGTTTACTAATGATTATTGACACTATAACATTTTACAACACCTTACAAGATAATATTAATGAGGACTGCCTGGTATTTATTGCATATAAAAAGTCATAAAGAGGCCACTTTCACAATAAAAACAGTTATTGCTTGATTGTTTCTTTTTGTTGCGTAGACAAGAATGCAGAAGTTTATTCTTGTTGATTACAAAGTTTCACATTAGAAGAGTAAAATGGGTTTGAAACACCCTTTTATGTTGACTTTACACACTCAGATTCAAAGAAAGACAGTTCGGGTCAGAGTTGACCGCCCACTTTCAGGCCATCATGAAAGGAGAGATGTTTAAAAGAGCGAGTGAAGATAAAATACAACTATATAGCAGGAGAGGAGGATTTAGCCTCATTTTAAATATCAACGTGGGACCCGCGTCTCTGCATATGTGTACGTGTGTGTTCTCCTAACCCTTCCCTAAAAGACTGACCATGTCCACATGTTGTTCGTCCCATTCATATCTGAACACACTTCGGATGGACTGAAAGGCATGTTAAACGTTTTAAAAAATAGACCTGTAACTTAAAACTCTATGTGTATTTGTTAAGTGTGCATCTGAATTTGATGCATCTCTCACGTAGATGAGAAATAGTTGTGTTTGTAAGTGTTTTAGATGCCATGTCACTCTGGATGGATTAATCTTCATGGGGTCAAAGGTTAAGGGTCAGGTCAGCCTCTGACAGCCTTGAGAAAACCCTAAACTGGAGTTAAGCAGGAAGGAATTGGGAAGGAGTTGCGTCATCCGTAGCGAACTGGCCTAATGCTGGATTGCATGCCTCTGGTATCTCTCCGGCTTCAGCTGCAGAGCTGGTTATCGGCTACATGTACACACAGGAATTTAAAACATTTCACTTCTCCAGATGCAAGTGTTGAAGTACCGTCCTGCGTTCATAATGTCAGGGTTCTGTCACTTCGCTCTAGTGTTATTCATGGTTTTGTGATAGAGCCCTGATACTCCCATCATGTCCGCGTTTTCATGTGAGCGCGCGGCTTCGAGTGTGCTCGAGTCGTCTGCGTGCCTTGTTTCATGTTGGAGCGTGGTGTTTGGATCCCGGCACTCATGTCTTGAGTTTTGGTCAC
The DNA here is from genome assembly GCA_027564155.1 of Gymnocypris eckloni scoliostomus. Classification (NCBI taxonomy): domain Eukaryota; kingdom Metazoa; phylum Chordata; class Actinopteri; order Cypriniformes; family Cyprinidae; genus Gymnocypris; species Gymnocypris eckloni. The sequence continues at coordinate 31,242,340 of CM050417.1, forward strand.
GTGACGGGGTTCGGACACTCGCGCTCCATTTTCTGTCATTGTGTGAGTGCGCGGTCTCGAGTTCGCTCGGCACGCGCACTCTTGTCCACGTGTGTTTTGTTGTGTTGCATGCAGTTCGTGTTTCTATCGGCTGCGTGCATTTATGTTATATCTTGTGCTGTGTGGCACGCAGCTTGTATATTCATTGGCTGCGTGCTTTCATGTTGTCATGTCTTGTGTGAACACGTGGCTTATGAGTTTTCTCATTAGCTGCGTGTTCATGTTCTGTTTTGCACATGGCTGGTGATTTGTTTGCTGGCCATGTGCTTGTGTTTCTGTTTTGTGTGAGCACGTGGCTTCTGTCCTAGTTTTCTGTGTGCCACGTGCTCATGACAATTTGTCTTGACCCCACCCATCTTGTTACCTGTTTATTGATTCATTTTCCCCAGCTGCTTTCCCTCGTTACCCTCATCATTTGCTCCCTTTATAATCTCCTTGTGTTTGCAGTTCGGTGTGGGTTCGTTACCTAATGTTAGATGTCGTCTGTGTCCTGTCCAGCCTTGTCCAGCTCTGCCTTGCCTGCTAGCCAGCCAGTCTGTTTTTCCCCTACGGGGTAGTTCGTTTGTTTTGTTTTTTTGTTAATAAAAGCCCTTTTACCTCCTGCAATTGGGTCCTCGCTCTCATCCTTTCCCTCAACCCTGACAGAACGAACCCACCATCATGAGGACTCAGCGGAGGAAGGGTTTGCACCGTCCGCCACCAGCCTCCACACTGTCCAGCCCCCTCTATGAGCGCATCCTCCAATTCAAGGCCCTGAGCTGCCTCCGTCAACAGGGCACTGACGTTAGGATGTTTGCCCAGGAGTTCAGCGACGCAGCAGAGGGGTTGGGGTTCAACCATGCGGCACTGAAAGACATGTTCAACAGTGTCCTCGATGAGCCCCTCAACTGGTGGAGGATGAGGGGGCAGGGCCACCTGACGTTTGTGGGGTTCATCGACTTCTTAGCTCGTCAGGTGAATCCACTGGCCAAAGAAGCTGCAGCGCCCCCAGCAGCATCGGATAAAGCTGCAGCGCCCCCAGCGGCGTTGGAGGAAGCTGCAGCGCCCCCAGTTGTGGCCGAGGGAGCTCCAGCGCCCCCAGTGGCGGCCGACGAGGCTGCGGCTTCCCGCTCTCAAAGACGGAGGAGGAGGAGGAGGAAGAAGGCTTCTTCCACCCTTCAAGGCCTGGAGGCCGTTCCAGAGCCGTCTGCTGGCCACGAGGCCGTCCCTGCGCCGCCCAAGCTCCTCGCCCTGCCGGCGCCGCCCAAGCTCCTCGCCCTGCCGGCGCCTCCCAAGCGCCTCGCCCTGCCGGCGCCACCCAGGCTTCCTGTCCTGCCGGGCCCACCCTGGCAGCCTGCCAAGCTGCTGGCTCACCCCTGGCCTCCTGACGGGCTAGAGCCGGCCTGGTCTGTCCCTCCGGCCCCGCCCTGGCCATCCTCCAGGGTTCCTGTTCGGCCAGATCCTCCCTGGTTTGTCCCGCCATGGCCATCCTCCAGGGTTCCTGTTCGGCCGGATCCTCCGGCTCCGCCCTGGCTCCCTGCCAGGATCCCTGTACTGCGTGAGCCTCCCTGGCTCAACCCTCCCGTCCCTTGGGTGGGGGGGAAGTGTCAGGGTTCTGTCACTTCGGTCTAGTGTTATTCATGGTTTTGTGACAGAGCCCTGATACTGCCATCATGTCCGCGTTTTCATGTGAGCGCACGGCCGAGTGTGCTCGAGTCGCGCTCTCTCGCTCGTGCCTTGTTTCATGTTGAGCGTGGTGTTTGGATCCCGCACTCATGTCTTGAGTTTTGGTCACGTAACGGGGTTCGGACACTCGCGCTCCATTTTCTGTCATTGTGTGAGTGCGCGGTCTCGAGTTCGCTCGGCACCGCGCACTCTTGTCCACGTGTGTTTTGTTGTGTTGCACGCAGTTCGTGTTTCTATCGGCTGCGTGCATTTATGTTATATCTTGTGCTGTGTGGCACACAGCTTGTATATTCATTGGCTGCGTACTTTCATGTTGTCATGTCTTGTGTGAACACGTGGCTTATGAGTTTTCTCATTAGCTGCGTGTTCATGTTCTGTTTTGCACATGGCTGGTGATTTGTTTGCTGGCCAAAATGTGCTTGTGTTTCTGTTTTGTGTGAGCATGTGGCTTCTGTCCTAGTTTTCTGTGTGCCACGTGCTCATGTCAATTTGTCTTGACCCCACCCATCTTGTTACCTGTTTATTGATTAATTTTCCTCAGCTGCTTTCCCTCGTTACCCTCATCATTTGCTCCCTTTATAATCTCCTTGTGTTTGCAGTTCGGTGTGGGTTCGTTACCTAATGTTAGATGTTGTCTGTGTCCTGTCCAGTGCCTGCTAGCCAGCCTTGTCCAGCTGCCTTTTCCCTCTGGGTAGTTTTGTTTTCTTGTTTTGTTTTGTTTTGTTAATAAAAGCCCTTTCCTCCTGCAATTGGGTCCTCGCTCTCATCCTTTCCCTCAACCCTGACACATAAATCCATGTGAGACTGTGTTGTTTGTGTTTTTTTTTAATACCTTCCCTACAAAATCAGTTCATGAAGCTACTCCACCACAATGGCATTGAAAATTAGGTTTGCCTGATAAGTTGATGTGATGTTTACTCATACTGCAAGACAAGGGAGCAAAAACTCATCTAGTTTTATAAAGGCGAGATTTTTAGTCTTCAGAAAAGATGAGATGCCCTCAAATATGATGACCAGCTCTTTAAACTACAGCAAATAACATGCCATTAACAAAAAAACAAAGCGAAAAAATCGTTTTGTGGCCATGTACCATGGTAGAAGTAGTTTGGAGCACTTATTCAGCACCAAAGTACCACACATTCATGACCCTGGACCACAAAACCAGTCATAATGGTCATTTTTTTGGGCTGAGATACAATTATTTGAAAATCTGGAATCTGAGGGTGAAAATTGAGAAAATCTCCTTTAAAGTTGTTCAAATTAAGTTCTTATCAATGCATATTACTAATACAAAATTGAGTTTTGATATTTACGGTAGGAAATGTACAAAATATCTTCATGGAACATGATCTTAATATCCTAATGATTTTTGGCATTAAAACAATTGATCATTTTGACCCACACAATGTGCTACCTGTGCTACTTATGACTGCTTTTGTGCTCCAGGCTCACATATGTTTAATTCATCTGCTCTTCAAAACAAACAGAGGTTATGGAAGCTAAAGTGCTTAACTTGTCTGTACTCTTAACCTGATGGTTTCTTCCCTGCACTGTGTAGGGCTACATTTTGTGGCGAGCCCTAAGAACGTGACCTCCTCTCTTGGGAAGCCAGTGGCTGTCCAGTGTGTCCTGCGAGTGGTCAGCGAGGGCCGGGGGCCTCTGGATGTGCTCTGGCTGAAGGAGGGACAGCCGCTGGACTTTGCCGACACCAACCAGATGCAGTTCCCAGACGATGAGAACGGCTGGCTGGTTATAAGTAAACTCAAGTAGGGATAACTGTTTTATTTGGACATTTAAGCCCCGTTCACACCAAGAACGATAACTTTAAAAATAACGATATTAGTGTCAACACCATTGATTGATATCGTCTGTTTATTCTAAGCGCACATGCGTCTGTCGCTTTAAATTCTCCAGCTCGTTATAGTAGGATTGATTCTGATTGGCTGTCAATGTTTATATCGCTTCTCTGTGGCTTTATCGTTATAGCTCTGTTGTTCTTTAATATTGAGAACGATTTTTAGAGCTATATCTGTATAGTTATCGTGCTTGGTGTGAATGGCTCTCAGTGAACTCTTCTTTCAGTTTCCACCTTCCATGATCATTGTTGCTGAGACTCCCATACACAAGTGCTATGATTGGTGTGCAACCGTATTTTCTTTTGTAATTCGACTATTTTCTCAGTACAGATTTTGTATTAGAAAAATTGGTAACACTTTAGAACAGAAACAAATTCTCACTATTAACTAGTTGCTTATTAGCATGCATATGTGACCCTCTCTGTGAAATCCAGGACCCTAACCCTAACCCTAAATCTAATTATGAGAAAGCAAGCATCAAAGTTTGATCTCTACCATTACTTTCACTATAATTTAAATCTATGACATGACCTTACTCAGGTGATATTAAAGATATATAGGTTACATTTTCATGATTTTTTGTAGAAAATAGCAAATCACAAAAAAAATGACTTTAGCTGGGTTTTCACAGAGAGGGTCACATATTATTAAATATTAGCTGCGTATTAGTGTTTATAAATAATAGCTTTCCTGTAGCTCAAATAGTAGAGCATGGCACTAGCAATGCCAAGGTCATGGGTTCGATTCCCAGGAAAGCAAGAGCTGATAAAATGTAAAACATTAAGCAATGTAAGTCGCTCGGATAAAAGTGTCTGCTAAAGGTATAAAGAACATATTCCCTAAACTTAACAACCACCTTACTAACTATTAATAAGCAGCTATTTAGTTTATTGAGGCATAGTTAATGGTTTGTTGATTGCAAGAATTGAATCTTAAAGTAAAGTGTGACTGAAAATCTCTAAAATGCATTACCTGTGACCCCAGCGCTGATCAAACCCAGCCCACAGACATGTAATCTATTGAAATGTGCCTGCAGTTTCATATTAACAGTATTCTCTAGGGCTGCACGATACATTGTTTCAGCATCGATATCGCAATATAGTCATATGTGCGATGTTTAGTAGGCCTATACTAACGTTATATTTAAATACTGATCATTTTCTATACTGTCACGCCACAACAGCTAGATCCTGTTGCTAGTCTACACCGGACGTGACAAAGCAACCGTTGCAAAGCATGTGAACTTTGTGTAATCACGTCATACATAGAACGAGGCATCAGTTTAATGTTGGGGATTTGTTATGCGCGCCACACCCGCTGTAAACAGCATCACTGATTATTGTTGTGTCGTGCCGCTGAATTAGCATCTGAAATTACACATATCTGCAGGTATCCTCATGAACACGGTGGCTTAGGCTTAGGTGAAGGTAAACTATTGAGAAATGAAGTGGATTGTATTGATTCAGAGGCGATCTGTGTCATGATTGTTAATCAAACAACAAAACCACTGCGTCGCTTTAACACAGATTTAATGTATACAGTGAAGACGGTGCAGTGTTATTTTACATTTGATTAATCCATTTCTGTACCTGAATACTGCTAGACTTTTCTTTTAGACTCATTTTTTTATATTACTATATATTTATCCATGTCTGCAATTTGGTTATTTTCTATGTTTATTTATTCACCTACAAAATCATTGATAATTGTTTTCCAAGTAGAGCTGTTCAAGTCATCTGGTTATTAATTTTTTTATATCGCATATAAATTGCAAAAAATAAATAAATATTGGAATGTGATTTTTTCCCCAATATCATGCATCCTTGTGCTTACAGCAGAGGTGGAAAGTAACAAAGTACATTTACTCGCGTTACTGTAATTGAGTAGCTTTTTGTGTACTTTAATCTGTAATTTTACTTTTACTTAAGTATATTTTGTGGGAAGTATTGTACTACATTTTAAAACACATGAATTACTGAGTAAAAAAATCGCTCCGTGGAAATAACTGCAGTAAATACGTTAATGGGCAGAAGAAGAAACTGGCGCTAAAAATCACAAGAAAGATGCAGACGGACAAGACAGGCGTTATTGGTGCAGACCCAGCTGAAAAACAAACCCCGTCATATTCTGCTGAAGTTGAACTCAAAGGAATGAAGTGAACCCCTGCCCATATATTCATGCTCTATTATGCAGTGTAAGCTGTGTTTGTCTCGGGAGACCAAACTAGCAGCTTATAACATCTCGACATCGCCCTTCGCAAGCGTGCAGAGGTAACGTAAGGTAAATACTTGCATCGTTGCATTGGTGGTTAAAATGAACCTTTGACGGTTTAGGAAAAGGTTTTGCACAAATGAGCCAAAAAGACAGTGGTGCAGGTTGTGCAATATCGTCTGCGATAATATAATAATTGTTGTTTTAACGATGTGCGATTATCAGTATTTTGCCAAAACCAAACAAATCACTCTAAACAGTGTGCCGTGAAATCTAGTAACGTTAGATAAGACTAATCGCGTACATATGGAGTGCTTTCTTTCACTGCGTGATTCAGTCTGTTAAAATGCATTTAGAATGATGACAACATTGAAGATATAGAAGCAGAAAATGTATATATTTATATAATTTAATATAGTAAGTCAACATCACATGAAGAATGCCGTTTTCTCAAAAATCACCATGATACACAGACCTGTAGGTTTTCTTTTCTACAACAGTTCAAAAACAAGAAGTTAATTAGAGCCTTACGTTTTAGACACCATATTGCCTGTTTTTGCTCTATTTCGACAACAAAAATAATTCCATACACAGTTTTGCGTCTCTGACTCTGAGCAATGACGGTGTTTTGTTCCTGAATGAATTAACCGTTTAAATGATTCTGTTCAATCGCAATGACTCACTTATCAGGGACTTGCTGACACCTACTGGTGGTTCTAATTTAACATTTATAGTATCTTTTGATTTATTTATTTTTTAATTTCAAATGACTATTTAACATTTGTGACCCTGGCATGGAGCACAAAACCAGTCTTAAGTCGCTGGGGTATATTTGTAGCAATAGCCAACAATACATTGTATGGGTTAAAATTATACATTTTTCTTTTATGCCAAACATCATTAGCATATTAAGCAAAGATCATGTTCCATTAATATATTTTGTAAATTTACTACTGTAAATATATCAAAACTAAGAGCTTAATTTGAACAACTTTAAAGGAGATTTTCTCAACATTTGGATTTTTTGCACCCTCAGATTCCAGATTTTCAAATATTGTCCTATCGTAACAAACCATACATCAATGGAAATATGATTTATTCAGCTTTCAGATGATGTATAAATCGCAATTTAGGAAAATGGACCCTTATGGTTTTGTGGTTCAGGGTCACATTTTATGCCTTATTTATCAAAACATTATTTCTGCATTTGTAACTGCAGGCTAAATGCATTCATGTCAGTGTGTAAATACATCTATGCCACTTCAGATGAAGCTTCTGCATTTCCTCTGCATTGCAAAGATGCATTTTGTTGATACTGATTTAATTTGCCTAGTAACAGCCCAAATGTCTTATTATTCTAATTAACCGATTAATTTAATTAAAAACACCTAGTTTGAGATTTATAGGCCCATATCCCAGGTGTGTCAAACTCAGTTCCTGGAGGGCAACAGCCCTAAAGAGTTTATTTCCAACCCTGCTCCAACACACACACACCATGTAGTTTTCAAATAAGCCTAAATTATTAGTTTAGCTGTATCAGATGTGTTTAATCAGGGTTATATCTACACTGTGTAGGGCTGTGGCCCTCCAGGACCTTTGGTCTATCCCATTTTTTCCTCCCTCCCATTGTTAAAATGTAACTAAGTAATTTTTACTCAGAGTATATTTTAAATTAGCTACTTTTTACTTTTACTTGAGTTTATTTTTAGACTGGTACTTTTACTTGTACTTAAGTACAATTTCAGTAATGTAATGGTACTTTTACTTGAGTAGAATATTTTTGTACTCTTTCCACCTCTGGCTTACAGCATAGAGGAGGTACAGCTCTCGGATATGGGCATCTATCAGTGTGCAGTTTTCTCTGGTGAAGAGGAGATTTTATCCACCGAGGGATACATTCAACTAGAAGGTATTTCACTTTTATTAAAATACATTGTTCCGAAAGACAATTTCATGTGGTGAATTGATCTCCTGATTGCTGACATGTTTGTTCTGGGCTGGGTCGAGACTATACCAGTAGACTCCTCTATAGTGCATTAATGATATATGTAATTATATTTCTCTCTCCCCCAGGTCTCCCTCATTTCTCGGTGGAGCCGCAGCATCTGTCAGTCATGGCTAATGAAGAGCTGAGTCTGCGCTGTGTGGCTCACGGTCCTCCTGATCCGGTGCGGGTCATCTGGCTTCAGGACGGGGCTCCTCTCAATGACCTGGATGACCCGATGTCCCTGTCGCCCTCAACCCTCAACATCTCAGGTACTGACCGCACTCTACATGACTGCATGCTAGGGATATTTTATCAACATTTCCTTAACAACAAATACACCG